>PVJH01029558.1:0-25807 GCA_004026705.1 Nesogale talazaci
GAATCAGGAGGGACTTGATCGCACACAGTAACAGCGGGTGTGTAGTCAGCCATCCTTGGTGTTCACCACTAATCTCTGCCTTTGTTTGCCCTGTGTATCTCCTCCTCTTTTTCCAAGAACACCCGTCAAATAGAAGGAAGGCCTCACCCTGCTCCAGTTTCATCCCATTTTAACTAGTTGTCCCTGCTTTCAAGTAAGTCCACAATTTCAATTCCAGCAAACACCTATTTCTGGACCACTAATCAACTCTATGCACTAGAATCGTAGAGAATTTCTGCTGCCATGTGGATAAACTTTCCTCATGACAGAGCCCACACATGGAGATGGTACCAGCTGCTTGTCAGTACTTTCCAGACGCCCCCTGACGTCTGCCTCTTCAGTAGTGCCAGGAGACAATAGTTCGGGGTAACAAAGAGGGGAACACAAAAACAAAAGGAAAAGTCCAAACAAAGCAAAATGAAAAGCCCATAGTCACTGGGATGGACTCACTTCTCACTCATAGCAGCCCTTTAGAACAGAGAAGAATGCCTTTAGTTTCTTGAAGAAAGTGTGCCGCTCTCTCCCAGCTGGGGGAAATGTAGTAATTCCCATGGAATCACATCAGTTGCTCCAGAGCTTATTTCGACTCAGGGTGACTCCACGTGTGCTAGAACTATGTTTCACTGTATTTTCGATGGGTGATCTTGGGGAAAGTAGATCACCAGATCTTTCTGCTGAAGTACCTCTGGCTATTTAATAACTTGGTGCTGTAAGAAGGATGTGCAAGCAGTGGCGTAGTGGTTGTGCGCGGGACAGCGGCCCACTGGGATGGAGATTCACTTCCAGCAGCAGCTCCACAGGAGCAAAGGCTGGGCCTCCTACTCCCACCACCAGAGGGCAGTGATGCCCCCCCCCAAAAAAAAACAGAAATAAAAAGGATGGGCAAGCATCACCACACTCAACTGTGTAACCACTTCTTCCTTCTGGTGCTGAATCCCCACCCCTCACCTTCCTCCGCCCTGCCTGCAGGCAGTCATCAATCCATTGACCTTCTTAGAAATCCACACAACCCAGTTCCCCTGTACAGAAGAACACAGAAAACAAGGGCAAACAACAAATCAAACAATGACCATATAAATCAGGGAAAGACATCAATCTAAGAGACTGCAGAGAAAAGTAAAAATTTAGAATGAATTCACACAGGGTCCAGAGGAAGACACGCTGTCCTTCCTTGGTATATAACACACTTCATAGACTGCCACCCCCCTCCAGAAGGACCAGACTAGGAAATCCCACTAAATGAACTGGACTTCGCCTTAGATACAACAGAACCAAGGGACAAAAATACTCCCTTGAACATGAGGCTGAAGTTCTCAAGTGGGAGGCTTGAACCTTCAACCTTTTGGCTAGTAGCTGAGTGTATCAGCCCTCTGTACCACTCAAGGATTCATTATTTTTGTGATAATTTTTAGCAAGATCTACAAATGAAACCTTGTTCTACTAACAGGAACCTTATTTCCCTTGAGTTTCTGAGGTTCATAGTTCAAAACCACCTGCTGCTCTGTGAATCTTTCTATTCTCATGAAGAGTTCCAGTCTCTTCTCCCACAGCTTCAGAAATCGTTCCTAGATTTGTTGTTTGCCCTTGTTTTGTGTGTTTTTCTGTATAAGGAAACTGGGCTGTGTGGATTTCTAAGATTGCTGGATTGATGACTGCCTGCAGGCATGGCAGAAGAGGGTGAGGGGTGGACAGTCAGCACCAATGAGTACCAGAAGGAAGAAACCATTCCATAGGTGAGTGTGGTGATGCTTGCCCATCCTTCTTGACAGCATTGAACGACTGCATTGTGGATTATGTTAATTAGAGCTGAATGAGAAAAGTTTCCGTCTCAGCGACCCTCCGGGCAGTGCTTCTCTATGCTATAGGGCAACTCTGAGTCAGACTCAACAGGGCGGCAGTGAGCTTTTGCTTTCGGATGTCCAGTTTCTTCATTTGTGGATTTAAGAGTGCAGTATATTTTCTTAGAAGTTGGACTTTACATCTACCCTTAAGAGTCTACCGAAAGGATAGTATGACTCAGAGGCCAACCTTACTGCATGCATTATGTTCATTAAATGTATGTTAATGTATTACTACGGATTTCATTGAAGGGGGAATGTGAAACAATATACAATATGTTTCTTTATTTTATTTTTTAAAGAATATGCTCCTTTAAAAATGTAAACAAATAAAATAAAGTGAAGACTCACACCTTAGGGGGAAAAATCCCTCCAGGTTTCTTATCCCTAAATATTGGTTTGAAAGGCTACTGAAAGGAGGGAAATTCAAGTCGAAGTAGACTTGGAGTTCTCAGTGACATGCAAGTTCATTTTAAACATATGGGAGGAAAAGATCTATGAGGTTGGCCGTTATTAAACCCGCTCCTACTCATGGTGAGCCCATGTTTAGCAGGACTGCAGCCCACCCTGTCTCATTCCTTTTGGGTCCCCAGTCAGATCATCTTCTGTGTGATCAGTAGAGTTTTCATCCACTTGCTTATTAAACTGGATTTCCAGACCGACTCTCATTGAGGTAGTTTGCTTCCTACTCTGCCTTCATCTGGACGCTCTGCCCGAAGCCATCCGCCCTGGACAACCCTGCGGAAATACTGTGATAGCGTCACAGTCACACACTCAGCTCACAAGCTGATGTGTGGTGATGGAAATATGTGCTCAACCTCTCGTGTTGCTCAGCTGGATGCTAGGTAACCCAAACCAAAATATATAGCAAAACAACAAGCACGAGGCCACTGAGGCCATTCCCAATGATGGCAAACCTATGGGATAGAGTACAAATGCTTCCCCCGACCCCAAACTTGAAAAAAAACAACAACAACAAAACTCTTATGGGAGCAGACAGCCTCATCTTTTTCCCAAAGAGACTCTGGTGGGTTTGAACCGCTGACCTTGTGCTTAACAGCTCAATGTGTAACCCACTACAGCAGCTGGCTCCTTCTAGGCTAGGTACAGCAATGCAAAAAGGAAAAGAGGTTTTTGCCATCAGTGAGCCAAGTCTTTAGCCGGAAGGTAACACATCCACAAATAATTTGAGTACAATGAGAGTTCTGTGACTCCTCCCACCCCGAGATAAAAGACTTCTAGCTGGGTTATGAGAAACACTTCATAATGAGACATTGGGGAGCTGCAGGAAGTCATTTCCTGATTGTGTGTGGCTCAGAGAGGAGAGACAATGGATTTCAATGCCCCTCAGTGGAAGTATTTATTCTTGTTAAGAAGAAACTGAAAACTTTGAGCATTAGGCAAATCCAGAAAGTTTGTTTTTCTTTTACAGGTCATGGGACCAGTGTATGATCAGTGAGCTCCCTGTGAGTGGTTGGTGTCCACACCCATAAAAGGCCGAGCTTTCTGCTCTCTTTCTTTGACAGTGAGGTCATTCCTGCTCAGAGACTTCCAGCCCAGCGATGCTGAGAGGCCCTGGGGAGAGATGCCTCTGGTTCTGGGTGCTCCTTTTGTGCCTTGGTACTGGAAGTTCAGGTAAGCCGGGGCTCAGACCTTGGGTGGGGCTTATGTCTGTAGTGATTCTCTTTCTTAAACATTTGCTCATCTGTTGCTAACCTTTGGGACGTTCCCTAAAAGCCCTTTGCTTCTACTGAGATGAATTAGAAGAGGTGAAGCTACAATCATCATGGGAATAATGGTAACCAGGACACTTTCTCTGGTCACACCAACGTAACTTCCCCTGATTGACTCATACGGAAAAAGAAATAACCAAGCAAAATCCACCGTCCTACGTTTTCCCTTCCTTAAGCCAGGACATCTGTTAAAAAAGAGAAGAGAAAATCTGATGAATTCCAGAATATTCGTGTTTGATGCTACGAACATCCACTGTTATGAGCTATAATCCATTTAAAATTTTAGTCTCCACACTATTAACAATTTTGCCCCTGAGACTGGCCTTTCGAGTCCCTCCCCCAACTCTAGTATGAGTTGAGCATCTCCTGGCTCATGAGGGCCCAGCTAACCACAGATGTCCCCTAGAACTATTCCTCTCTGATGACCTGTGTGTGTGTGTGGTGCTGTTCCCCGGAAAAAGAATCCGCCACAGCCCCAGTTTGCCTAATATGGTCACTCTATACCCAGTGCGCCCAGGAGGCCTCTGACCAGTGAAGACCCTGGCCTTGCTCTCAGGAAGTGCCTCGGTGCTGACTACTTATCACCTCCACACCTTCGGCTGATTTCTGTTCTTCATTTTATCCAAGGAGGCTTTGGGGATGCCTTCTCCAACCCCTCCCCTCAACATGTTATTCGTCTCCTCAGCATCCCCTGCCTGCTCCAAAGTTCAAGGACCCACTATTCATGGTATCTTTAAAAAGAGCTCCTCCAACTCCAGCATTCGCTCCCCCAAAATGAGGATGGGAGGTGCCCACCTGACTCCGTGCTGTATACATCCGGCAGGAGTGCTGCCCCAGGCCTGCTGGGGATGGCAAAGTGGGGATCAGAGAGGACACACGGTCTGGGTCAAGATGAAATTGGATGTGCACTCTTGCTACTTCTTAGCAGCTGTTTGACTAGAGTACTTTCCCTCACCTGTAATGGAAGATAATTCCTGCTTATTGGAATGGTCGAAGGATGATGTGACACCCTCTGTCCGTGTTGCTGCTGTTGCTAGCGGCCACCAAGTCTCCTCAGTCATGGTGGCTCCCTGCACCACGGGACAGGGTGGACGTAAATTCCTCTCATTGGTGGTCAGCCACATCCTTGATCAGGTTCTGAAGAGATCATTGCGAGACGCCGCAGGGTTTTCATCCGTGGGTTTTTGGAAGTCGGTGTCAGGCCTTTCTTCCTAGTCCGTCGGGGTGGAAGCTCTGCCTAAGTGAGATAAGCGTCACCACCACATGAAAGCTTCCATGGCCTGACAAGTTGGGGGGGGGGGGCGGACGGAACCTGGGAGCGTAGTTATAGGACACTTTTCCTGGAAACAGCAAGTCAGGCAAAAAAAGGCTGGTGCTCAGAGGGTCCCTGCCTTAGTTGAGACACTGTGGTTCGTAGACCATTTGGGAACAGAGCTCTCTCTGACTGCCGAGGAGGGGGAGGAGGAGGGGGCTGGGTGGAGAGGATGTGGGACTGCAGGAAGTCCAGGTTCCTGCCACCCTGCACTGGAGGCGGAGGCAGCTGAAGAGAAGTGGACAGATCTTGGCCTGAGAAGTCAGCCTCTCAAAGGCCAAGTCCAGAAAGAAGGCTTTGCTGTATTCTGCATGTCTGGGAGAAGCTTACCCTTTCGTTAGCTGTGGGTGGGACACCAGGCCTTCCTTCCACTCAGTTAGTGTCCTTTTGAGCAGCATGGATCATAGAAGCCTTATCCGAATACACATCCCCATGGCCCCTCTGTTATTTAAGCCTCCTCTGTCCCATCAGAACAGGCCACACAATCAAGCTGCTTCAGTCAATTACAACGTGCACAAATTCACAAGGGCTGAGAAACAATGATTGTAAGGAACCTTAGGGGGACACTGGACTCAATTATATTTTCTGGGGTAGACACTGCAAGTATGTTTCTACCCAACCCCCAGTGTGCCAGGTCATGGGCTCAGCACCATGATGACCGTGGGTGCGGACTCTGGAGCAGCATGCCATAACCCCGGGACTACACCCGAAAGAACTGAGCCCTGCCTCAAAGCTGCCGGCACCCTTGGACTGAGGGCTGGGGTACTCGGATGGGAGAGGAAGCAGAAAGTGGCCTCCCTGGGGTTGCAGAAGTGACCGTGAGTGTCTAATGGAAAGGGACCCAGAATCACCATATATTTTGTATCTCGCTGGCACCCTTGCAGCTATATGATAGTTTGGGTCTGTTGGGCAGAGATTTGCGTTTGTAAGAATTGATCCAGGAAGTTTACCCGTGGTACCAATCCCCAGGCTTATGGCAAACAGAACTCAATTCAATGGGAGCTCGAACTGTGTGGAGCAGGGATGTCAAACTGGTGGCCGGCGGGCCATATGCGGCCCCCGAGGTGATTTTTTTGTGGCCCATGATGCTCTGAAATAAAGTGAAAATAGATTGAATTGTTATGAAGAAAACAGGGCTTAGGGGAGATGGAAGCAATAGCATGCACACAATTTCCTTGTTTACCCTTTAACTACTGAAGAGGTATATACATGTGGCCCAGTGCCTTTCCTGGGGGCCTGTGGACGTGGATAAACGCTCTGACTCCATTCTGCTCTGACTCTGTTCCACCGATGTTTGGAAGCGATACATCTACCACTCTCAGTGTCACCTAATGTAAACAGATCCCAGTAGCAAAAAGGTTACAAAGAGACTCTTATGAATCATACCTAGTGGCAGCGCTAGTTAACATTTTTAGAGGGAAGCCCTAATGAGTTTGCCAGCTGTCTAACATTTTGTGTTTTTCCTTAGTTACTTTGTTATGTTTTCTGGTCACAACATAAGAAGTAAGTGAAAATTAGTAGGAGGAAAGCATGTCAAGTTTCGTGTGAAAAAGAACAATTTTAGTTTTAGAAATACATCCAATAAAGTAAATGTTTAAATAAAAGAAATTATGTAATGTTTAATTATCCATATTCCTGAATCCTCACTTCAAACTATAAATTTAACAAAATTTTGTAAATGTGATGTGACCTGTGTGAATCTTGCCTGTGGCACCAAGTGGCCATTGACACCCCTGGTGGACAGCAATGTCTCATGGGCTGTAGTTCAAGGTAGAACTGTTTATTTGTGTAGATTCCTCATATTGCAAGTGTCCAGAGGGCTGTGTCATTGGAAACATTGTTGTTGTTGTCAGTACAATCCCTTAGCCCCCAGGAGGATGATTGGCAATGTTTGACTTTTTGTTTCTATGAGCTTTTGTTTGTTTGCTTGGCTGAAGTGAGGTGTTGCTATGAACCAAGTGTATGGGCCAGGGTCGAACCAGGCAGCCCCCTGGACTGGGCGGCCCCTTGCACCCCTTTTGTGTCAGTCTCACTAAGAAAGAGATGAATAACCTGGTGAACTTTGTAAACTCTTCCTCAGGCATTTCAGAGTTTATCTACCGGAAGGGCACAGCCCCTTCACGGAACTTATCTCTCAGGGCCTCGTCTGTACAGCCTCTTCCCTCAGTGTTCCAGGAGGCGGATCTATGTTCTCACAAACCATATCCTGACTCAGACCTTGCAACTGCAACATCAGAAAGCCTCATCCCCCTTATCGGTACATACGTCCTTGACTCATGCCCTATATATTTCCCACTGCCTCACTGCCAGGCACGGCTTCCCTGCCCTCAGGACCGCCCAGGAACTCAAGGTGCTCTTGTCTCTCTCTCTCCCTCTGCTGTCCCTTCTCTTCCGAAAAGTCCTTCACTACCTCCAATAAAGCCTATCCTCTTCATCCCCAACTGAGCTGTCTCCTCTCTGTGGCTCTCCCTCTACCTCTTACTGTCTCCTTACTGTGATAACCTGGTAATTTCTCTCATAGGGCAATCGAATCAATGGTAACTCACAGCAAACCCCTGTGGGTTTCTGAAGCTGTGACTTTAAAAAAAATCATTTTATTGGGGGCTCTTACAGTTCCTATCACCATCCATCAATCCATGTGTCAAGCACATGTACATTTGTTGCCATCATCATTCTCAAAACATTTTCTTTCTACTTGAGCCCTTAGTATCAGCTCCTCCCCCCTCCACAATTTATAAATTATTATTATTTTTTCATGTCTTACACTGTTCGATGTGTCCTTTAAAGCTGTCACTGTTTGGAGGAACACAAAGTCCAGTCTTTCTCCCTAGGACCTGCTGGTAGTTTTGAACTCTCCACCATATGAATTGCAGTCCAACACTTAACCACCCCACCACCAACTTCCCAACAGTGCCCCTTAATTGTGGAGAATAAAAGGAAAAAAAAACCTTAATAGCTCAGGCTTGCATTTTGCGGTTTTCCAGTTGTAAACGTGGTGTGGCAGGATGGGGCATCAGGTTTCCTTGTCTAACTTCGCAGGGGCGGAAGTGAGTCATTGTAATCATCAGAAGCTCAAAGTCCCTTCCTCTGGGACAAAGGCCAGACTGACGTCTACCTCCCAGAGCAGTGATCTCAACCTTCCTAATGCCAGGCTCCTTCCATACACTTTTTCATGCTGTGGTGTCCCCTGCCCCCCCCATCATAACATTATTTTTGTTGCTACTTCCTGTCAGTTTGAATGAATTATGAATCAGGTGACCCTTGTGAAAGGGTCGTTCTACCCCCCTCAAGGGGTTGCACTTTTTTCCTTTATTTTTTTAACCATTTCTGACATCAGCCATCCCTTCCACCCCCTCCTCTATTTTCTTGCTGGATTTGATAATTCATTGCAATGGCCAGAACACATAGACCGTACTCCTGAATAAGGGATTTATTAGGAAAGTAACAGGTTATAATTCAGGATCAGCAACACCTCAATGTATGGGCCAGGGTTGAATCAGCCCCCTGAACTGGGCAGCCCCCTGAACCGGGCAGCCCCGTGCGCCCCTTTGCACCAGTCTCACAAGGAGATGAACAACTTGCTGAACTTTGTAATCCCTGCCTCTGGCATTTCACAGAGTTTATCTCCCTGGGTAAGGCACAGCCTCTACCCAGGCAAGGCTTGGAGCTCCCCCTCTAACATTCCACGAAACAAGTTTGAAAAAAAGAGATGATTTGCTCACAGGTCACCTCCCAACCCGAAATTTGCAAACGCAGCACAAGAAACCTCCCCTTTCTTTCCTCAGCCCACATGCCTGTAGCTCAAACCCTATTTATATATATCCCATCACTCCAATACCGGGTGCAGGTTCCCTGGCCTAACTCTCAGGTCTCTGGACATCCCAGGAGCTCAAGAGCTCATCCTGTCTCTTTTTCTGCTGTTTCTTCCCTCCCCTCCCCTCCTCTCCCTTCCCCTCCCCTCCCCTCCCCCAAAGTCCTTCACTACCTCCAATAAAGTCTATATATTTGCTTTTCATCCCTAATTAAGCGGTCTCCTTCCTGTGGCTCCATCTCATCCTCTCACTCAAGAGATAGTTGTTTGATGAGCTGAGTCTTTTCTCAGTCAGGCCCACGGGCAGGCATATCTCTCTCTCTTGGGCCAGTCATTGCCTTGCTTAGGGAAGTGCTACAAAGTTTTGTAACTCTACTCTGAAGTGCCCGTGAACACCCCACTTGCTCAGTTCTTTTCCTTCATGGGTTGGCATACCCACTGTAACCATTTTTTTTTTTTGGCATCACTGCTCTCCGGTGGTGGGAGTAGGAGGCCCAGCACTGTAACCATCTTATACCACCGCATGTCTGGTGTGTCCAGCCGTATTGCTTTCATATGAAGTGGATTGCTTTCCCCTTCCAATCACTTTGCAATCCACAGCAGTCATAAACAATTAGTCCTTCAGTTAAGCAAAGAGTCCTCAGGGTGAAGCTACTCAAGTAGCCACTTAAGTCTGACCTAGTCAGTGTCTTCAATAGCCATCATATTTGTGTTAGACTGGGCTGTCTGGAGAAATGACACCGCACATATCTAAGAAAGAGCTTTATGTCAGGAAGTAATTATACATCAAGAAATCACCCCAGCCTAGTCCAACTCAACTCCATGAGTCCACTATTGTCTGTAAGTCTCTCTGTAGACTTCTATAGCCACACGCCAGCAATCACATAAATTCTTAGTAAACAACACTCAATAAAATAGCATTTTACTTATAAAATAGAAGACAGGGGACCTGTTGCTGGGCTCTACATATAACCTCCTCCCTAGTACGGACAACAGGGAAGTTGGTGAAGGGACACATCAGACAGTGTACAATGTGACAAAATAATGATAATTTGTACATTATGAAGAGTTCATGAGTGGGGAGGGAAGGGGAATTTGAGGAGCTGATACCAAGCGCCGAAGTAGAAGGAAGATATTTGAGAATGATGATGGCACCAAATGTACACATGTGATCTGCCTACAATAGATGTATGCATCGATCGTGATACGAGTTGCATGAGCCACCCCCAAAATTTTTTTTTCAATCTGAAAAAAAGAATGGGAAACTCCACAATATAATAAAAGCCATTATGCAAAACCTTTGGGCAGTATGTAACTCAATGGAAAGACACTGAAAGGATTCTCCCTCCAAAGAAGAACCAGACAGAGTTTCTCTCTATCCCACTTCAAAAGAATGACCGGGGGCTTTTACGGTTCTTGTAACGATCCATGCACCCATTGTATTAAGTGCGTTTGTACAGATGTTGTCATCATCATTTTCAAAACATCTTCTTTCTGCTTGAACCCTTGGTACCAGCTCCTCATTCCCCCCTCCCTCACGAACCCTTGATAATTTATAAATTGTTATTATTTTGTCATATTTTCATATCCTACACCATTCACTGTCTTTCTTCATCCATGTTTCTGTTGTTTCTACTCTGGGAAGCTGGGGGGAGGTTATATATTGATCATTGAAATTGGTTTCCCTTTTCTTTATCTCGCCCCACCTTTCCCCTACCCTCTTGGTATCGATATGCTCTTATCTGTACCAATGTACATGCTTCAATCTAGCCAAATTTGTACGGTAGAATTGGGGTCATGACAGTGGGGGGATGTGGGAAGAGGAAGCATTAAAAATGTAGAGGAATGTTCTGTGCTACTTTGGTGCTATACTGTACCCTGGTTGGCTTGCCCCTTTCTTGTGACCCTTGTGAAGCGCTGTCCAATTTTCTACAGGTGGACTCTGGGTCTCCACTCTGACCCTCCTCATTTGCATCAATATGGTTGCTTGTTTTGGGTCATCTGATGCCTGATATCTGATGCTGTCCACATCTTGTGATCACACAGTCTGGTGTGCCTCTTCTCACTGGGCTTTGTTGCTTCCCTGCTAGCTAGTTGCTTGTTTTAGCCTCAAGCCTTTAAGAGGCCAGACACTATATTTTATAATAGCCGGACACCATCGGCTTTCTTCACCACATTAGCTTATGCCTCCATTTTGTCTTCAGCAGTGGTGTCAGGATGGTGAGCATCACCGAATGCCAGGCTATGAGACAAAATGTTCTTGTGTTTATTCCCACTCCTATGTCAGGTAATTCTGCCAGTCTGAGCCAGAACTAGTAGGTATCATAAAGACATCAAAGGCATCCAAATTGACAAGAAGCATAATTCTATTTGCAGGTGATATGATCTTGAACACAGAAAACCTCAATAACCAGAGAAAAATTGCTGGAACAAATTTAAATATTTGGTAAAGTAGCAGGTTATGAGACCAATATGCAAAAACAGTAGGGTTCTCTTATATTAAGGAAGAGGTACCTGAAAAGGAAATTAAAAGATGACTATCATCTATAATAACCACTCAAAAGACAAAATACTTAGGAGTAAACCTAGCCAGAGAAACAAAAATACGTACACACAAAAAACTATCATACATTTCTACAAGAAACCAAAAGGGACTTTTATAAAGGGAAGAATTTTCCATGTTTGTGATTAGGAAGACTTCATATAGGGAAAATATCAATATTGCAAAAAAATTCTATAAATTCAGTGCAACTCTAACCAAAACCCTAGGCAAATTCATCAAAGAAACAGAAGAACTTGTCAGGGTAAACCAGCCTCTGACAATCATGTGGGCCCATAGGCGCAATTGTATGGCAATAATATATAAAGATGATAGTAAAGTCATAGAAGATAGAAGAGATAGAAAAGAAGGAAAAATAAAGGAGTCAGGCACATTTTATGGTATGCTCACTCCTGCCTCTCTTGGTGGTTCGCATGGAGGTGAGAGACAGAGAGGAGATGAGCTCTTAACTATTTGGGAGATTTTATAGGTAGCCTTTGTCATGCATATTTAGAAATTACATAGGTGGGTGGTAATCAGAGTAAAATCCCTGAGCTCACAGGCGAGGTAACCCAATACCTGTATTGGGGCAAGAGGTGAAGGAGGGTAGGTGCCTTAAAGGGAGGAGATAATTAAAAAATGCCTGCTTCCCCAGGAGACAGAATCAACCATGTGCTCACTATAAAGCAGTTTAGCTGTTAGAGGAGCTTCTGTGGGAATGATGTTTAAAGCAGGATAATGTCCTAGTCATATTTCCCTCAGTGTTAGTCTCTCACAAAAACTAATCATCAGGTTGAGCCCCAGTGGCATAGTGGTTGAGTGTGGGACTGCGGTCCACGGCTTGGTGATTCAAATCAGCAGCGGCTCTCCAGGAGCAAGGCTGGGTAGCTCCCATGACCGCCAGAGGGTAGTGATGCCCCCCCCCCTAAAAAAACTAATCATCAACTTCATACAGAAAGAAACCTAGAATTAACAAAACACCACAAAAGCAAAAAGCAGAACTCTCAATCCCCAATTCCAAAACTTACTACACATCCATCTTAATCAAGACTTCTTAATATTGATACAGAGATATAGATGTAGACTGATGGAACAGAACAGGAAATCCAGAAATAAAACCAAGCACCTACAGGAACCTGAATTTGTATAAAAGACTAACACATATTAAATAGGGAAGAGATAGTCTTTTTAACAAATGGTTCTGGAAAAATTGAATTTCCACCTGCAAAAGAATGAACTAGGACCCACATATCACATCATATACAAAAATGAACTCGATTGAAGACTTAAATATAAACCTTAGAACTATACTAATGATCATCAATAAAAAGAGACAAACTTGGGGTCCTAATACAAGCTACAAGCGTACTACTAAAAATAAATATAAACACCCACCCTATGATAGTCAAAATATAGAAATAGGATCTCCTAAAAATACAACATTTATGTACATCAAAAGACTTCATCAAAAGAGCAAAATAAGGACCCACAGTTTGGGGAGCAGTATCTGGTAGTGGTATATCAGATAAAGAACTAGTCATGAAAATCTATAGAAATCTTCTACTCTTTAATAAGAAAAACCCAAATAATCAAAATAAGAAATGGGCAGGAGACATGAATCATTAGCTCGCCCCCATCATTAGCATTAGAGAAAGCAAGTTTTAAAAAGGATGAGATACCATTTCACACCAGCACTGACAGCAAAATAATACTTTAAAAAAAACACAGGAAGTAAGGAATGCTGGAGAGAGCATGGAGAGACGGGAGCCCTCCTATCCTGCTATTGGGATTTCAGAATTGTACTGCCATGATGGGAAAAGGTAGGGCACTTCCTTTAACAAATCTGAATGGAGATATCATGTGACCTTGCGGTCTCTCTCCTTGGAAGATAGCCCAAAGAAATATAGAACAAAATATGAGCAAATGTATGAGCATCCTTGTTTATCACAGGGCTATAGACAATAGCAAAAACCAAAAGTGAAAAATGGAAATCACCAAAAAGTCCATCTGTGGAGGAATAGATAAATAAATTCTAGGACATATATATACAATGGAACATGACGCATCTGTAAAACAAACAAACAAACATTGATGTTGTCAAACACCTGCTGACATGGCCAAGTTTGGAAGACGTTATGCTTAGCAAAACTAATCAATCTTATTGTGACAATTACTGCATTCGACCACTATCATAAAATCAAAATCAAAACACATTTTTTTTTTGTGGCCAAAGAGACTGACTTTGAAGGCTATGTGGAGGTAGGAGCATTGAAAGAAAGGGGGAAGGAGGGAGGAAAACAGAACTACTTTCCGAAAAGGGAAGAAAAAATAAAAATTAAAATGTTTACATCAGTTAATATAATCAAGTGCAACCAATAGCACTTGTTCTTTTCCTGAACAGTGACCCACATTTGCCCTTGGGCGGATTCTGATGCATGGCGACCTCATGGGCATCATCAGGGCAGAGCAGTTTTCCAGCAGTAGTTCGTCTTCATTCTGCAGTGCGTCTGGATGGACTTGAAGTTTCAGCCATTTGGTTAGCAGCCAAGAGCGTATTAGTACCATCCAGAGAGTCTCCCAATGACTGCAAGGATCCAAATTCTAAAGTAAATATTTGCGCTATTGTTTCCTGCTATTTCACATCCACTTCTTTTTAAAAAACGTTTTCATATGCTTTGGGTGAAATTTAACACAACAAATGAGTTTTCCATTCAACGACTTACTTATATCTATCATATACATGATTATATATCTATAGATGTGTGTGTATATATGTATGTGTGTAGATAAATATGTGATGGCATTGATTGTAATCTCTTTAATTTAATCCGTGTGGCAGTTATGCGCTTATGTTAATTTCGTGATTGAGATGTAGGGGTGGAGTCTGGCCTGTTAATCTGGAGATAGCCATTGAGTAGCCAATGAGGCCTCTGTGTGGGCGTGGCTTTCTCCTGAGACTTCTGGGAAATCTTGTGATATTTCCCTGATGGAGATGAGAAGCTATCTCCCCAGTTGTTGGGAGTTAGTCTCAGAGATGATGAACTGCGGACAAGACAAGATGGTAGCGTCTGAGTAGCTGAAGGAGCTGGAGGAGAAGCCACATGGCCTTACCCTGATGGAACCAGACCTCTGAAGCTGGAGAAGCCACATGGAGACCCCTGCCAGCGCTGAGTTGCTTCTGCCACCACTGGATGCTGTTGATGGACCCTGAGCCCTGGAAGTGAGGCACCATGGGGAAACCCCTGCCGGTGCTGGGACTCTGCATCCACTGTCCTGTGACTTTGTGAGTCGGAAAGAGACGTTATAGACTGATATCAGACATATGGGCTAATATTGGACTTAGGACTTTGAACTGGACTGGGTTGGAATGATTCCTTTCTTTTTTTTTTTTAATGAGGAAGTTCAGTTTTATTTGGTGGGTACAAGTGAGGCAGCGCACAGCTTCCCAGGACTTCATGAATGCAGGGCACGCCACTTGTCCATGGGGCCACGGTTAGAGATGTACTTGACTCCACAGCTGTCCGGGATGAGGCGCTTCTCAGTCACCATATCCTCAAACTCATCAGCACTAAACTTGGTGAAGCCCCACTTCTTGGAGATGTGCTTCTTCTGGCGCCCAGGGAACTTGAACTTGGCCTTGTCTAAGGCCTTAGTCACAGGCACCTTGTTTTGAAGCTTGGTGCGATGGACTTGATAAGTTGGCCTATGTGGACTCTAGCCACCGTGCCTTGAGATTCGCCAAAAGCATCTTGGGGATGTTTTCTTATTGTCCTATTCCTCTTGTTTATAAACCAGACCCTTATATCCATATGCGTGTCTATGAAATTTGTTTCTGTAGTTTACCCGGACTAACACAATCTGCTTCTTCCCTGGGTTCCCTAGTTCCATCCATCTTTCATTCCTGACCCTCCTGCCTCCTGACCTTTGTTTGGGGGCAAAATGCTGCCTTTGGGATATCCTATGTTTGGTTATTCTGAGGAGAATGTGTCTCCCTGTGTGACTGTCCACTTCCTAGACCCGTCTCCTGTTTGGCTGGGAGGCCTGGTGGGGCAGTGGTTACGTGCTTGGCTGTTAGCTGCATGGTCAGCAAGTCAGAAAAGGCCAGACACTCCTCCGGGGAAAGAGGACGCTTTCTTTGCCATAAGGAGTGGCAGTCTCAGAAACCCACACGGCCAGTTCTACCCTGTCCTGTGGGGTTCCTGGGAGTTGCGTGGACTCATGGCAGTGAGACAGAGCTTATTGTTTGGCTTAATGTTGACGCTCAAGGGTGGGGCCGGGCCCAGGCTAGAAGGGCGTCTAAGGTCAGTTTTGTGGCTTTCACTCAGGCCAGCAAGTCTTTTTAATTCTCCACGATTTCAAATTTTCTCTACATGTTTTTTCCTTTTACATAGTCCAAGACGTTCTAGTAAAGTGACCAGACGTCCCGCTTTTGGTGGGGCAGTCCTGATTTTAAACAATTTTTCCCACGTTTCTTTAAAAAAAAACTCCCGATTTTTGGAAAGAATGCATGACAAGCTAGGGAACGGTGGGAGACTGGAAAGGGAATATATCCCCTCTAGCCTCCCTCCGCCCTCCCTCCCCCATGTATCTTGCTTTACCAAGGTTAAAATCTGGTCATTTTATCAAAGTGATCTCAACGAGAGCAGGTCAGAAGTTGTAGCCTGACAGGAGAGTAGAAGCTAGGATCACATGCTTATTAGTCCTTTGGACTGATTGTTTCCTTGAGTCTTTCGTTGCCTTCACTCCTCTTTGTTCCAGATGAAGAGAGACCAGTAGCTACATCTGCGAGGCCTGCTCACAAACTATTAAGACCCCAGTCCCTACTCACCAAAGTACAATGTGGGACATTGTCTCGGAGAACTATGCTATGCCAATTAGCCCAGATATGCTCAGAAGCTGTGGTACGAAGTCTCTAAGCCCAGTGACTCACTCCCTCAAGGCGTCTGCTTATGGTGAATGACTTTTTAGAACTTTTCCCATTGTAAGTTGTAAAATAGTCTTGGGTATAATATTTGCTGTATATTGTAGATAGGGTTCTCTAGAGAAACAAAACCAGGACACAAATAATTATATATTTATATAGTTATAAATATATAGTTTATGTGTATTATAAATATATTATTATAACATTATAAAATTATAAATATACATTTATATAGATAGATATTTAACATAAAAATAGACAATTAATGTTTAAAGCAGTATGAGGGGAGGTGTTTGAGTACCCAATAAAACGATTCATTTTAAAAAAGGGGGGAAGGGGAAAAAGGAGCTTATACCAAGGGCTCAAGTGGAAAATGTTTGGAATGAATGTGGCAACATGTGTCCAAATGTGCTTGATACAGATGATGTATTCAATGTTATAATAGCTGTAAGAGCCCCCAATAAAATTATTTTTAAAAAAGCAGTACGAATGGCTCAGTGTAAATTACTTCTGTTAGATAGCTAATCACTGGCCTTCAAGTCTTGAGGGTCACTGGGCAGTCCTGTGGAGAGTCATTCAGGCTCTCTGGCCACAAGCAGCAAACAGCAAGGCAGGGCACCAACAGTCAGCCAGGTGGCTGGGTCTGACAGTGCCCAGCTCAAGAGATGTATGTTCCAGTTGCATGGTGAAGCAGGGTTTGAAGGAACCTCAATTTAGACCGACACAGTGCACAGATCAGGTGTCCCATCGGTAGGGCAGCTTGCAAATGGAGGCACAGGACAAGCAAGGCAGCCAGCTACACACTGGTCAAAGATCCAAGAGCTAGAGAGAGAAAGGCGAGGCTCGCGGAGTCATTTATCTCTCAGTCCTTCAGTTCATCTCACTGGTGTTCATTGGCCATGTTGACACAACAAACCTACCTATCACACCATACATATGGACACATAAGGTGGAAGCATCTTCTGCCATGCTCTGTGTACCCACGCATTAGCCCCCACCTGTTTAACTTAAGTGCCTACCTGGAGAACTCTATTCCCAGCTCAGAGAGTGTATGTGTGTGTGTGTCTTATGAAGAGCTTTGCCCTATTGCTTACAACACCGAGATTGGTGTGGCAGTTACATAATCTCCTGTCAACTTGAGCGAAGGCATGGAGGCTAGCCTGTCAGTCAGGTCGCAGCTTGACGATCACAGTTGGAGGCTCAATGGAGATAAGTAGCTCACTGGATAAATAGCCAGACCCACACTCTGCCTCCCTTTGGCTGCTGTTGAGGCACTCAGAGAGCTGGAGGAAGCGTGTGGAGACCAGTGCCAGCATAGATGCTGCCAGTGCCACAGGATCCACAAGACCTTCTACTTACTGGCCTGTGCTCTTTCTACATTCTGTATCACAGCCTGTGTTGCGTGAGTCTAAATTAGAATTTATGGACTAGTATCTGACATATGGGCTAATATTGCACTTATGTACTTGACCTGGAGTGGGCTGTTTTCTCAATATACACTTTCTCTTTTATATAAAGCTCTTTCTTATACACATATGAGTATCTATGGATTTATTTTTCCAGTCAACCCAGACAAACACAATTGAGCTGTCTAGGGGGTGGGGTGGGGTTTCAATGTGCACCCTGCTATTCTTGCAGGGCTTCCCTGTAGGATGTGTGAGAGTCAGGTTGATCATAAGAGTAGACATGAGATGGGATGTGTGTGGCAGAGGTCAAGGGTTTCATCTCCCTGTAGAGCAAGAAAAGCACACTGTCTTTTTTTGTTAGTGAAAAGGCCCTTCCATGACTCCAGACTGAAAGGATTCCATTTCAAAGGTGTTTATTGTAAGGTACTGTAGGGTAGGCACAGTCATGGAAGGTTCTTCTCTACCTTCTGGCTAGGCAGCCATGGATTGGGCATATGAGCTCTTGGCTCCTCACCAGACCAGAGATCGACTACACTGAATTGAAGGTGACCTTTTCAGAGGATCCTTCTGGGGTGGGGTGTTCAAACAAGAGTGCACCTAGTTTCCAGGATACTTGTTTATTGGATTTCCCAGAGTTCCTCTGAAATATCCATCTCCTTAAGGCCTTTTATATTCTCTACAAGGAAATTTCTGTGTGGCACTGTGGGCTAAACATTGGACTGCCCACTGAAAGGTTGGTGGTTCAAATTCATTGGTCTCCCCATGGGATAAAGATAAGACTTCTGTTCTTAAAAAGGTAAGGTGATCTGTTCCTATACAGGGTTGCCATGAATCAGAATCTACTTGATGGCAGTGGGCTTGGACTTGGGGTTTGGTTCAACTACATTGCCATGCCTTTTTGATATTTTATCCTTAGGCATGAAAAATAATCACAGATATTGGTTGTATAAATGATAACTTTCTTTACTACACAAGCGTTAGATTATATACTAGCAAATTTCTTTTTTTTACCCCCAGCCCAAGCACAGTTGAAGCCATCTCGATGACCCTGTTTTATTTTTTTTTCTCTCCACAGGAGAGATATCGTCTACCATTCTGCGAAAGTGTACTGATTTCCAGAATGCCAGTGTGCTCCGAGGCACCAATCTCCACGTCCAATTTCTCTTCTTCCCTCTTTCGGATCCTAGCTGTGGGAAGCTAGTGAAGGAAAATCGTGATCTCCAAAACTCTGGGTTCAATGCCAGTCTGGAAACCAAGCTGCTTATCCACGGATTTAGGTGAGAGCTAACCAATCAATGGGATATCCTCAGCTAAGAACCAGAAAGTGACCATAAACTTAGCTTAGTTTTCAGCGAAGACCCAGAAGAGTGAGAAGCAAAGAGGAGGATGGATTTACATGCACTTCTCCACATTTTCTACTATCTCTCAAGCTGTCTCATATCAACATGCAAAAGCATTATCTTGTTGATTCTTGTCACCCATTTCCATTGGCCCATTCTTCGTCTTATGTACCCACTTATAAGATACCAACTATGTATCACCCTGAACTAATCCCTCAAGTACAGGGAGCTACGTTTTCAATATCTGAAGAAAGAGAAGGCTGTAGGGATGGTCTCAGTGGTCCTTCCCTCCTGACAGGCAATAGCATGTCAGGCTTAGGTTAACCTAAGCCCTTGAAGGCTTAGGTTAATTGCTCAGCTGGTAACAGCATGGTGTCTTTCACCCAGGCTTTTATTTCTTCTTCTTCACTTCTTCCTTGGGTTTAGGACCTAAGAACCTGCTACCACTTTCATCACTCCCTGGGATTTGTATTCTCAGAAGCTGGGCATTTCTCTTCTACATTTTCTTGGATGTCCTTTGGTCCAAGTGTTTTCTACTACATAGCCACTGAGTCCCCATTCAATCATACTGTTCCCCTCTAACGTCTCTCGAAGGCTCACTGAGAAGGGGACAGACAGAGAAAGGGTGCCTGGAAGAAAGAAAGAACATAGTGAACAAGTAGTAGGGTAAAGCAACTAGTTCGGGTACCCAGTGGAGAGGGGGAAACAAGAACACTCTGCAGAGGATCGCCATCTCTGATCTCTAGGCCTCTTGTAATCACCGGGGACCCCCAGGACCCAGCTACACACTTCTTTGATCATCCCTCCTTACATTTGGGCCACGGGTTTCCTCTAATACTCGTAGACTCAGCCACTGTCCATGGCTGAATATGTACCTCAACCTAGAGATTTCTAAATAAGCCAGAGACTTGGTCAGACCCACTCCTCTGTCTGCTTCCTAATCTCACGAAGCCACATTCCATCCGTTCTCCACTCCTCTGTACAGATGAATATACTGTGAGCCTTTCCACACCCTGAATTCCTGTGAAGACCTCTCGCCTAACCTTAATCTGTTGGGGAAGCTTTCTGAAAATGTTTCTTCTCCCAGAAAAACCCCCTTTTATTACCAATTCCAAGAGGGGTGGGTGCATATCTATTTTACTTGTCTTTCTTATTACACTTTCTTGAGATTTCGAACACTTACTATTTATAATTTCTATTTTATTGTTACATTTATTTTAAGGTCTTATTTCATTGCAAGTGTTAAGACTATACCTAGCAAAACATGCACCAATTCAACCCTTTCTGCATGTATAATTTGGTGACGCTCATTGCATTCTTTGAGCTCAGCGGCCATTATGACTTTTCTTTTCTGAATTGTTTCCTCCTCAGTGAGGAGGTGAATTCACTGCCCCCTATGATTTCTATCAGATCTCTTGAGCCACTATAGTGCATTTTGTCCTGTACAGATTGTCCTTGAAAGATTGCCATGTTCAAGGCAGACATGTTTTTTACTAGTTAAGTTAAACTGTTGTTAGGTTTGATGAAGATGTCAGGGGCTATTTTTGGTTTGTAGTTTAAGGATCATCTCAGGACAATAGTTTCACTGTGTCTTTATTTTATTTTATTATTTTTTTGGGGGGGGGCATCACTGCTCTCCGGTGGTGGGAGTAGGAGGCCCAGCCCCACTGCTGGAATTGAACCTCCGTCCCAATGGGCCGCAGTCCCGCGCACAACCACTACGCCACCGGGGCTCAGCCCGTGTCTTTATTTTTTTTTGTAAAGCAGTTAGCCCACTGTCTAGCTGTCCCTGGCTGGTGCTAATGCTTAAAAAAACTCAGCCCCACGTTGGCTACTTGAACCCACTTGAGTGCTCCCTCAGAGCCTGGTGGCACAGTGGTGGAGGCGTAGCGCTGCTAACTGCAGTATCAGCAGGTGGAAAACACCTGCAGCTCCGTGGAAAGAAAGATCAGGCTTTCTATTTCCATAAAGATTTACAGAAGCCCAGAGGGGGGCAGTTCAATTATGTCCTATAGGACATATAGGACAGCCAGAATTGGCTCAGAGGCCCCGTAGAAACAGCCCTGGGAATCTGCTTCTAAAAGACAATCTTACTAAGTATACATGGGCTGCCCTGAGTGGGAATAGACACAAAAGCAGTTAACCACACTAAAAAGAGCTACTGCTAATAAGTATTTGTTGAATAAATTAATGGATGCATGAATGAATGAGTGACTGAAAACATCCTCAGGGAAAGAGCCTAACTTCTAGACTGTGTATTAAAACAGCAAATCTTAACTAATGATACAAGGCTATTTTTGATCCCCTTCTACAAACAGAGCAAGCAGCTTCAGTGTTCACCATTGGTGTGGTTCAAGGGTGGGGAAGAAACTTTTTTCTGCCCAGGGCCTGTTTGATATTTGTAATGTCATTCTCAGGCCGTACAAAACCATCAACTTAAAAGTTAGCCTGCTCTATTTTGCTCAAACGTTTCTTTGACTCCACGCAAGTGCGAGAGCTGAAGTTGCTTCTCTTTGGTGAGGCATGTCTGGTATTAGCTGGTCTGGATTACTGCGTGGGCATTACGTGATCCCGGAGCTGGACATGCCCTCCCCCTGGTGCAGTTCCTGCTTTGCACAAGTGTGTTGGACTGAGGACTGGTTGGCGTCTAAATCCAACCTTAATTATGAGCCTGGGCATGAGGCCGCATTCATCTGGGACAAAGAAAGATCCTTTCATAAATCACACAGAGGCTTTGCCTGTTGTTGTAGCGGTCCTGGTAACTTGGAAGTGAGCCCTTTTTCTGCTCACAGTTCTGTATTATCTGCTGCAATATACTCCTCAGTCTTACTTATTTGGTGCTGCTTTAACCGAAATATCACACACGGATAACTTTATTAAACAGAAATGTGTTCTGTTTCCAATAGTTTTGGAAGTTAGAAGTTGAAATTTAGAGCACTGGCCTTGTGAAAGCTTTTCTCTCTGTATTGGTTCTGAGGGAAGGTTCTAATCTTTTTTGAGCTTCTACTTGTTGGATCCTTAGTGACCTTCACATGGCTTGTCATCTATCTTCCCGTCACTATGCTTCCTTTCTGTCTTCTTGCTGCATCCGTTCCTTTTAGATCTCGGAAAGAGTTTGCACACACCACTCTCATGAACATAACAAAGACAACCGGTTACCGAACAGAATTATAAGTACGCAAATAATTGCACAGCCATCAAGTGGATTCTGAATCATAAGGATCTTATGCAAGGTTTCCTAGCGCTTTTTCTCCCACAGAGCAGCTCATAGAGTTGAACCACTAATCATGTGGTTAGGGGGTCTAATGTTTACCCCCCAGCACCGCTAGGACTCCTTAGTCACAGGTATTGGGGTTAGGATATTTGAGTTTGGGGTGTGTGGACACAATTCAATCCATCACATCCTCTTCTGTAGGTTTTGTGTTTTTCCTGGGCGTGGCATTAATAAAAATTTCCCTGACATGAAATGTTAGCTTGGCAAGTAATTTCTTATCTTTTTTGACCCCATGTCTAGGGTCTTTGGGACAAAACCTTCCTGGATTGATAAATTAGTTAGCACCCTTCTGCACACAGCTGATGTTAACGTGATTGCTGTGGACTGGACTTACGGCTCTACAGGTTCCTACTTTTCTGCCGTGGAAAATGTGTTGAAGCTGGCCCTGGAAGTCTTCCGTTTCCTCCAGAATCTCCTGGTGAGTGCAAAAGCTCATGTTGAGTCGTGGCTGCTGAGGGAGGAAAAGGATCCCAAAAAAAGAAGCAGCATTGGAAAGGGAGCGTTAGGGCTGAAACAGAGTCACCTAGGGCCTTGGATCTTGGGTCCAAGTGCCTACTTTGCCATTTAGGGTGGTAAGATATTTGAGGTCTCTAAGTCTCTGTTTCTTCCTCATAATATACTGCACATTAGAAATGTTGTTGTCGGCCTGAGCCCCGGTGGCGTAGTAGTTGGGCGCGGGACTGTGGCCCACTGGGTTGGAGGTTCAAATCCAGCAGCAGCTCTCCAGGAGCAAGGCTGGGCCTCCTACTCCCACCATCAGGGCAGTGATGCCCCCCAACCCCCCTCCAAAATAGAACTGTTGTTTTTAGGTGCGTGTGTACAATAGGACAAAACACCACCCAGTCTTGTGCCAGCCTCACAATTGTTCTCATGTGTGTACCCATTGTTGCGGCCAGCCACTGTGTCAGCCCCTCTCCTTGACCAAACATGATGTCCCTGTCCAGGAACTAGTCTTTCCTGACAACATGTCCAAAGTAGGTGAAACAAAGTCTCACTATCCTTGTCTCTAAGGAACATTTTCATGTACTTCTTCCAAGTCATATTTGTTTTCTCTTTTTAATATACTTCATTAGCACCTGAATTCAAATGCATCTACAAATAGTGAGTGAGAACTTCTTGGCCTCTCTAAGCCCCTTGAGAAGGAACAACACCGTTATTATTTCACACTTTGACCATTAAAGAAAAGTTAGGGGGGTTTCAGGGTTGGGATCTCCAGGAAGTGGTCAAGTGGTTAACTGGGTGATCATTGTCCCCTCCATGCATGTGCAGTGACTGTCCTGCCCAGGAGTTTCTCTGCTTTGAAGCCCCAGAGGAAAGTGAGCGGTTGTGAATCCAGGGACTTTCTATGATCTCAATGAACTCATTGCAGATGTCTTGTTCTAGGTGCTGGGCGTGTCTGAGTCCTCTGTCCACATAATTGGGGTTAGTTTGGGCGCCCATGTTGGAGGCATGGTAGGACAACTCTACAGAGGCCAGTTGGGACAGATAACAGGTAACAGTTTTCTTTATAGATCCTCTCAGGTTTACAGAGAGAGAGAGATGGTCCTGGAAATGTCCTGAAACAAGCATGATCTTTGTGTTGAGCTTCTGTCCTCATGGTAACATCATCTGTTATAAGACTTATTTAAGGCTCTTTTGCATAAAATGGTGTTGTGTTATGATTTTATGATCTCTACTACCAGTATAGTAGGTTACATCTTTCCTTAGGAGCCCTAGTTTCTGCATTTGTAAAACAAGTTGCAGCAGCCCCTGTCTTCTTGGCCCACTGTGGAAATCACCTTCTGACATGTTTCACTACATACTTTGAAAAATATAGGTGGATGTGTGCTTCACAGGTGACCCTTAATCAATAAGGGGCCAGAGCTAGTTGACAAATAGCCTAACTTCCTGACCCTTCAGGAAAACAGTTCTGAGTCATGTCTATAGGGTATCACCGGGGATATTCAGTGGACTTAGGCCCACTTGCCCACAGTGACAATCCACTCCTTAATATTTTCCTTCATGCCGTAACTCATTTTTTTCATTCTCCTCCACAAATAAACTACTTACATTTAGATCCTCAAAAAACAAAACAAACAGCAAACCATTCCAGTTGTCACTGAGTTGAGCCCAGTACGTGGCAGCCCCGTGAATTGCAGAGTAGAACTAAATTCCTTAGGGTTTTCTTGCCTATCAACTTTCAAAAATTCAAATATCCTCTTTTAAAAATTCAAATATCACAATGATCTACATATAACCCCTCTCTGGGGGATGGACAACAGAAAAGTGTGTGAAGGAAGACTTCAGACAGTGTAAGACATGAAAAAAATATATAAATCATCAAGGGTTCATAAAGCAGGGAAAGTGAGAGAGGGAGGGGGGAAATGAGGAACTGATACCCAGGGCTCAAGTAGAAAGAAAATGTTTTGAGAGCGATGATGGCAACAAATGTACAAATGCACTCGACTCACAATGGATATATGGATCAATGGTGATGAGATTGTACGAGCCCCCACTAAAATGACTTTTTTAAAAAAGAAAGAAACCAAATAGCTGGGTCTTTCTTCCATGGTGCATCTGTCTGGGTTTGAATTGGCTGTATTTTGGTTAATAGCAGAGGGCAAATCAGGTACGTCATCCAAGGACCTCTTGCTTTGTGTCAGGGTCTGCATGAGTTTTTTGATGGAAGAGGACCCGGGTAGGCAATGGGGTCCAAAGTTAAACATGAGTATTGTACTGTCTACGTTAACATGCTTTGAGAACTACAGACAATGCATACAGCACTGCTCAGTACGAGGCCTCTGAACCACACAAACTCACTGCCCTCAAGTCAAAGCTGACTGATACCAACGTTCCCCCCCCCCCCCGCCGACCTCCCCTGTGGGTTTCTGAGACTGTAATTCTTTATGGGAGTAGAAAGCCCAGTCTTTCTCCTGCAGAGTTGCTGGTAGTTTCGAACTGTTGTCCCTGAGGATCGCAGCCCAATCGGTGATCACTCGGCCACCAAGAACCAAACAAAACCCATTATAGTAACTGACTCTCACTCAGAGCGACCCTCTACGGGGCTGCCAAGATGGCGATTCCTGACTGGAGCCGGCAGCCTCACCTTTCTCCTACGGAGCTGCTAGTGTTTACAATGACCCCGAGGTGATTGTATCAGGCCAGGAAGACTAGAGGAACAAATTTCATAGACACACATATGGATATAAGGAAAGGGCTTATATACAAAAGGAATGGAACACTGAGAAAGTATCCCAACCCAGTCCAGTTCAAAGTCATAAGTCCGATATTAGCCCATATGCCCGATATCAGTCTCTAAAGTCTCCTTCTGACTCACAAGTCACAGGTCAGTGGATGCAGAATCCCGCTGCTGGCAGGGGTCTCCCCAGGGCTCCTTGCTTCCAGGGCACAGGGTCCATCAACAGCATCCAGTGGTGGCAGAAGCAACGCATCACTGGCAGGGGTCCCCACGAGGCCTCTCCAGCTTCAGAGGTCTGGCTCCATCAGGGCCAAGCCATGTGGCTTCTCCATCTCCTCAGACGCTGCCATCTTGTCTTGTCCATGATTCATGGTCTCTGACACTAACTCCCAACCACTGGGGAAACTAGCTTC
>PVJH01029559.1:0-25887 GCA_004026705.1 Nesogale talazaci
GAGGCTTCTCCTGGCTCATGGAGCTATGAAAGTTGATGAACAAGAAGCACAGTGATAAAGCGGGCGGGCCGCTGGCTGGTGAATACAGACATAAATGCCACAAGGTGTTGCCCAATCCTGGGATCAATCCTGCCTCAATTAGTGATCTACCAACCAGATGCAGATTTTAGGTCCAAGGAAAGGTGGGCAAATGGAGTTTGACTCTGCTCAATGTCTTTCTCATCACAAAAGGGCATACCCAGTGCTTATATGCTTCTACCACCACTGGATACACAAGCCTCTGCACTTGCCTGTGATTGTCCTGGCACCATTGCATGTGCTTCGTGAGTCTGAAGAGAACTAATGCATTGGTATTGAACATATGAGCTAATAGCAAACTTGTGGACTTGAACTGGACTGGGTTGGGATACTTTCTCAATGTTCCATTCCTCTGGTATATAAACCTCTTCCGTATATACATATGCATGTTTATGAATTTGCTTCTTTACTCTACCTGGACTAACACAGCCCAGTAAAATCAAATCAAAAGTTTGATTTCTTAACTGCTACTTCTATGACTATTAACTGTGGAGGGAGACAGGATCAAATCATTGATCATTTTAGTCTTTTCTGTAGTTATTTTGATGTCACTTATTGGGGCAGGAATAAGTAAAGAAAATATCCGGATTAGAGTACTAGTATTCACTGAAGATGCATTTTCCTGTGTTGCACATACACTTGAGTTTACTAATCCGACTCTGCCTTTTCTCTTCACTTTCAGAGGATGGTTGTTGTATAGTTGCTAGTTGCCATTGAGTTGGTCCCTTGTATGCAAACATGCATACAATTCAAGCATGCATACAACAGACTAGTAGCACCGCATCCTACAGCTTTCTCACAGCATGGCCAGTTGTCTGCCTGTTGCTGCAATCACTGTGCCAATGCATTTTTTGAAGACTCTTCCTCATTTTTGCTTATCCTCTGCTTTACCATGCAGGCTGCCCTTCTCTAGGTAGCATGTCCAAGGTGTGTTTAATGAAGTTCCACTACCATTGCTTCTAATGACTATTTGCCTTTCCTTTACAAAGACAACTTTGATTGTGCTGTACCTGTTCTTTTGAGTTGTCCAGTTGGTCCAGACTCAGGAAGAACCCATGCACAACAGAAAAAAGCCTTGCTCAATCTACCATAATCTTCTCAGTATTTTCCCTGCTTGCATCCAGTGAGGCAGAGAGGGTGTCAATCCATCTGGTGGAGGGTCTTTCTTTTTTGTGCTGACCCTCTACTGTAG
This sequence comes from Nesogale talazaci, assembly GCA_004026705.1. NCBI lineage: Eukaryota > Metazoa > Chordata > Mammalia > Afrosoricida > Tenrecidae > Nesogale > Nesogale talazaci. The sequence continues at coordinate 1,271 of PVJH01029559.1, forward strand.
TAAATGTGATAGCTTTCCTGGAGACAGGCCCTTCCTGAGAGAAGGCCCGACGTATTTGAAATTAAGTCCTACCTTCCTTAATTGTAAAAAATATTTTGGCTATGCAGTTTCAAAATCAATTTCTTTTTCTAGCAGTCACATATAGAAAATATATGAATTTTCCTATATTTTGCTCCTGCAAAATTCAAATGCATCAGTTCTTCTGTAGTCTTTGTTATTCGTGTCCATCTTTCTCATGTATATCGAAAATGCAAAGGTTTGTGCTCCTTTCAGCAGCACATAGGCTAAAATTGGAATATATAATCCTTGTGCAAGGATGACACAAAAATACAATGACTTGTCTCAGACATACCTTGGTCTTTGCAATGCTGTTTACTATTTAATACTCAAGAGGTCATTGACAACTGATTTGTCCAAAGCAATCCTTCCTTTGTTTTATTGACTAAAGCATCCATCGGTGTTGTTTGTAGATCCAAATGAAATGAAATTCTAAATTCTCACAACATATTTGCATTGTTATATTTGTATAATAATTTCCAATATCCCCTTCACAAAAAAGTAAAGGAATTCATAAATAAATATCTGGACCTTCTGACTAGATTGAAGATTTCACTAGTTTCGGATTGTCCACGGGGCTGATGTAGGAAATTTTTCGTTCTTAATAACCTCTGTGAGTGGGAGCAAGGAGAATTATCTATGAGATAACTCCTCAAGCGATATATCCTTGAGTAGTGTTATAATTTTCACAGCTTACTCAATAAACCTACACAATGTTGGAATACACCAAAATCGTTGTTCATAATGCATCTGTACTTTCCGTGCTTTTGAACCCCTTTCTTTCCAGGATACTATCCCATCATAGAAACTAGTATTGGTTATGACCTGCTCTGGCCTGCCAAATACAGGCAGAGAGGACAGTTACAACCTATAAGTCATCTCAGAACAAAGGTGTTTTGGTCAAGTAGCCAAAGTTGCTGAAAAAGTCACCAGACCAAATTGGAAGATATTTGACGTAGAGGTGTCTGATTAGCTATAAACTGTCTAGAGAACATCCCCTCCTTAATACACATCTGCAGTCATCCATCCTTTAAAATCTATTTCTTATCCATGACATCCACAATTTACTTCATGATGGGTAGAGCACTGTAAATAAATCCCCTTTGGTCAGGAGCCTGTTGTGGCAAATCTAGTTGCTCTTCACTGCTTGCTCGTTCAACTAAAGTATAGCTTTCTTCTTGGACTTTGCCGTACACGACGTCCATCTCAGTGAGGGATTTTTTTTTCTCTTCACTGGCACTCTGCTAGACAAAGTAAAGAGTCATTTTTTCTAAGCTTGGCATGTCTAGGTCAAAGTTTTCTCCTCCTCACATCAACAGATCATTCGAGTTTCACTTCTAAGACAAAACTTTGCTGTTCTGGGCATTTTAATATATATTCCTAATTAATGAAAATTGTTAGTACAATTTTATTTATTTTTCAATTTTTTATTAATTGAGAGCACCCATATTGTATCATTCCACAATTCGATCTCATCAGCCAGAGCTGTAACAACTGCCTCTATAATCAGTTTCCAAACACCCTTCCTCCTCCTGGCCTCTCTCACACCCTCTCCCTTTAATCCAATAGTATGATTCTTCAGTAGTCTTCCATATTCACTGTCCATCTTTCACATGCATTTGAGGCTGTTGAACAGACTTCCAGTGATGGGAAAAATGAACTATTCTGAAGAATCAAGAAGGGTAAGGGTACATATCTGAGAATCTAAGAGGAGAAAGAGACTATTTTCTGCAGATGAGGGAGTTGTTACTTTCTTCAAATAGTAGACCTACTTACTGCTCTTTGGGAGATATCTGGTGAAAAGCACAGAGTTTAGGTGAAACTATACATAGACTGAGTTTGGGAGGGAATATCCTCAGCTTGTGTGATTTGTACTTCAGCAGATGTTCTATTCATAGAAAGGGTTAAAAGCAATGTTACTGAAATTTATGGGGTCATATCATTACTTACAATTTAAATAGTCTGTCAAATATTATAGACCTTTGAGTAACCTTACAGAAGATGCAAAGAAGCACAAACAGTGGCCTGGGATTTTTATTTTTATCAACATAGCACAGTAGTTTACAATTGTAAGGGATTCATTCTCCAGAGGACATTCACCTTTATCTGGGGAAATGTTTGACTGTTGATAACGGATCTGCAAGTAGATGGGCATTGTTATTGACATCTGTGAGTGGAAGCAGAAATACTGTGAAACATTGCATAATGTACAATTTAGCTTCTCACAGCATCCTTTCTTTGTAAGTCTGGATGACTAGAGAAAGAAATTCATAGATACTTATATGAATATAAGAAAGAGCTTTATATACATGAGCAACTGAATATTGAGAAATCATCTTCATCCAGTTCAGATCAAGTCTACAAGTTCGATATTAGCCCATATATCCGATACCAATCTAGAAATTCCTCTTCATGAAACACATTCAATGATGCCAAATGCAAGCAGGCTGCAGGGTAGTGGGTGCAAAGTCTTGTAGATCCAGTGGCTGTGTAAGTCAGCATCTCCAAGCCAAATGCAAGTAGACCACAGGGCAGTGGGTGGAAAGTCTTGTGGATCTGGTGGCCATGTAGGTCAGCATTTCCAAGCATTGGAAGGAATCTCCAAAGGGCTCTTCTGGGTCCAGAACTCTGGCTACAACCTGTAGCTCTATCAGCTTTGTCAGTAATGTCTCCCAGAGAGTGGGTGTGCCCTGGCTCCTGTGAGATATTTATCACCGCTGTGCCTGGAGGTGAGATCACCAAGTTGTGACCTAATGACTGACTAGATTCCAACCCTGCCCTAAGTTGACAGATTAGGTAGCTGCCACTCTCCCACAACCCAAATTACCTGGCACAAAGATCAGGTTTAAGATCCTGTGTTCTCAGATCAGGGTTCTAAAGCAAATTTCCTTTACTTTCGAAGAAAAATATTAAAAGGAATATCTTTTTTTCCTAAGTATTATACATGTTATGCTAGCCTGGGCAGACTAGAACCCACCATGGGGAGTCATATATTTGTAGGAATGAGCAATTGTGTATTGAGAAAGCATCCCAGCCCAGTCCATCTCATGTCTAGAGTCTGATACTAACCCACATGTCTGATACTGGTCCATATTTCCTCTTTAAACTAATGCAGCACAGGAAATGATGCCAAATGCAGGAAGATCATGAGTGGTGGATGGAAATCAACAGGATTTCCTAATGTCAGAGTCCCAACACAGAGCCTATAGGACCTCTCTAGAGAGTTTTTGTTTACCTACAGATAGACACAGGTATTTATAGTAATTTGGCAACACTCAGATTTTTTCTCTAACATGTGACAGGGATAATTCATAATCTTTCTTCCCTTTACTTTCATTCTCCAGAGCCTCAACTTCTTTGGATTCCCTTTGATTTCTTTTTTTTTTTCATTCATCATTCAAGATTCAATCTCTTTCTTTTCCTTTTAACAAAAGCACATCAGCTTTTCATTTATTGTATGTCCCAAAATGGGTGATGGAATTAATAGTGGTGTCATGGAACGAAAGAGTTGACAAGGAAGATTGTAGAATGAAATACTGAATCGTTTTAAAAGGACATTTATGTCCTACCTCTTATCCTGTCATAAAAGTAGAAGAGGGGAAGAGCAACAGTAATAGGAAATAGTTTTGAGTTAAAAGTCTTAGACTAATATGACAATTATGTGCATAAATATAAAATATTCAATTTATTGCTCTGTAGAAACCCTTGGGGAAGAAATTAAATAAACCTTGATAGCAATGCTAAAAATTAATGTACTGAGATGATTTTAAGGGCTTCATATAATTACTTTTTAAACATCTAAATCTATGGAAATTTATACTGTTTGAGTACCTAAAATAATATTTCATATTTAATATATAGAAGGAGCTGCAAGGTATTCCATTCTGAATACTCAGTGCCACAGTTAATACATTTGAGAAAAACTGTAACTTTATCAAAGTTCATACCATTAATGAAAAATGTAAGTTTTATCGACAGTATCTGGTCACATTCAGCAGGGGAGAATTTAATTTATGTAATTCCAAACATGCAGCTACCAGAATATATGCAGATAATGAGCTAAATTCATTTTAGAACCAAACATTTATAATCATACCTTACAGCATAGATGTCTGTAAAAGACGAATTTTAGAACAACAATTCCGTTAGTAAATTTGGGCTTCAGGGCTTATGAATTGAGAGGGAAACAAAGATTATATAATGTCAAATTATACAGACAGGTGTTTGGGCAGTTATCTGTCAGTCAAATAATCCATCAATTATTCAGTAGGAAGTAGCTAATTGTTCTCTGCCACCATGCAAACACTTTAAAATGGGGTGGGGGGGGATAAAAACAGGTGTGATTCCAAAGAATACTCCCTAGTGAAGCCTTGGCCTTCTATTCTAAACCCAAATCAGCAGTATAACGAATATCCTTAGCATTCAATAACAGTATCTAGGTAATGTTCTTTAGATTCAGGTTCCCAAAAATGAAATCTAAAAACCAAAAAATGGACAAATAAACACATTGTAAAATCAAATTACACATAAATAAAACTATTGTCTTTGGTCTCTCTTATGGCTAATTATGGGCCGAATTTGCCCTAGGAGCAGGGAAATACTTTAATTATAGTTATTTCCATGTCACTCTATTCATGAGAATGCAAGCTCCTCCAGGGAGTGATTGCTGCCGATTCAACCCTCCATCCCCATGGCCTGGTTTCTTTCATATGCTTAGAAAGTGTACGCTGATTTAAAAAAGAGAGAGCAAGTTAAGTGTGTGTGTGTGTGTGTGTGTGTGTGTATGTGTATCCTCAACATCTACAAAAAACCTTTCTCAGTTCACTGAAAGGGACAATGATAATGAAAAAATGATGAAGCCATCTGCCTCATTCTGTGCCCCTGAATACAACCCTGGCCCTAACACTCCCACCTCCCCATCCTGTAAAACAGCATTTGTGCACTGGGGTCAAGGATGGGCATCCAGGTGGGGAATTCAGTGACTGAAGAAGAGAAACAGACAACCAGAACTGTGACTAAAGGGAAGGTTACGGTCTTGAATAAATTACTTTGCATTTGAAAGATGGTTAAAGGTAGTATTGTGTTTCCCATAGCCTGGCAGCGGATGTTCAAACCAGCATAGTCTTATATATTTTATGTACTGAGAGGCAGGCTTGGCCCCTGGGAACCATCAACTACTGAATTAAATTTAATCACCTCTGCTCATTTGTTATGGATCCCCCAAAGGTTTGTCTCCACAGCTCGTAGTGGGCAGCTGTGTGGGTTATCCTTTTAGTGTTTTTTTTTTAACTTTTTAACCTTGAAGTCATTTTTTCTTCTCTTCTGTTTTATTAATTTCTGCTTAAATGCAATTCTGAAAAAGTGACCAGAGGTATCTTGAAAATTTATATATATATATATATATATATATATATATATATATATATATATATGAAAAGGCAAATACTTAAGTGCAGTCCTTTATTCCTTTAAGTGTGTAAGTAATTTGCAAAGAAAAGCCTGGCATCACTATAGAATCTCTGGATGCTAATCAACTGTCTTTTTTGTTGTTTTTAAAGGAATGAGGGGAAAATTTGGGATGGAGTGACAAAATCAGGTGCCAGCCAAACTCTGGCCATTTAACAATGTCATGTTTCTCTATTAGTTTTTGGCTAAACAGCACATTTCATATTACCTCACATCTCCCTGTAAAAGTTCTAATAAAGAGGAAAAACAGAAATTTATTTGACAAATATGGTAAAGAATAAAGACAAAGGGGAAACTGACATACACTCAGAACTATATCAGACTTTGTCCAACAAACACAGGATCATCACTTTAGATACCGAGCCCTGGTGACATGAGGAGTGATTATGGACCACGCTGCTAACCTGCACAGTCAGCAGTTGAAAACCATCAGTCACTGGAGGGAAAAAGATGGCCTTCTCTACTGCCATAAAGAGACAACCTTGGAAACTCACAGAGGCATATCTATGATGTCTTGTAAGGTTGCTTTGAGTCATCCTTGAGTGGATGGCAGTGGGTTTGTTTGTTTGTTTATTCAGAATCTTGGTGGTTTGTGTCTTTCAATAGGTAAGCTAGACATAAATGGTAACTATTGCAAGCATATTTGTTCAAAGTTTTGTGATTCACACGGGTAAGAATTGGGAAAGACAATGAGATACCCTTCGTCCATCGGCACGTCTTAGCTGTGAAGTCTGCCCTCCTTATTCTTTTTTATCTTTTCCTGTAAGCAACTTGCTCCCTCTACCTTCGTCAATTACCTGGGAGAACACTCAGCGCTACTGTCCCTCTGGGCCTCTTATTTCAGTTTGGCCATTTGACAGTCATAAATGAAATTTGGCATGTTCACGTATTTTAAATCCTACAAATATTTTAAAACTTAGGATAAAAATGGGTTCTGTCAAAGGTGCCTTTGGTTTTAGACATTAAAGCATAGATGATCATTCTGGTCATGATTTTATAGCTCTCTTATAGATATTAATGAATTAACTAAATATTGTTTAGTTGTTTAACTAATGGTCTTTCTCCCCCCCCCCCCCATTCATTTCCTTCATCCAAAACAGTACTGCATCAATTATAGAGGTCTTTGTTCTATGTGGTATATATGAACATTGATCAGATTAATTTCTCATCCAATAAAATGCCAGTCTTATTGTAATGCCTGACACACAATAAGCAAAAAGTAGACATGTCCTCCAAAACATGTTATGCCATGGTAAATCTTGTGGTGAGTAATAGCATATAATAATCTCAAGCAAAAAATATAGTTTCTCCTATTACCTAGTGCAATCTGGAAGCAAACATGAGCTTAGACTTTGATACATGTAAGATAATCGACTGCCATGAAGTCAATTATGATTCATAGCACCCTACAAGACAGAGTTGAAGTGCTCCACAGTTTTTCCAAGATTTTCAATCTTTTTGGAAATGACTAATACATCTTTATTCCATGGAATGGCTCATGGCTTTGAACCAGCAACCTTTCCGTTACTTTAGCCATTGTGTCTCTAGGGTTCTTTGCATCTAGGGGATTCTACAAAATAGAAAAAAGTTGTTTTTTTTTATGTGAGTAGTATGTGCATGTGTGAGTGGCAGGACGATAAAATATTTGGGGAGAGCACAGAGTTGGTTTGTGTGCTTTATGAAAATGTCTGAAGTCCACACAAATGAAACAACATGAAAATAATATGGTGAGATAAAAATGCATGCTAGGTAAAAGAAACCTTGAGTACTTTTATATTGTCACAAATAAAAGTGTAGGTTATTTTTTAAAGACCATCCAGTTGAAAAGAGTTATTGAAAAAAGATAAACAGGGAAGAAATATGTTTTAATAATATAATTTATGCATGGACTTAATCAAAAAATAAATAAAACAAAACAAACAAAACTCAAAGCTTTTAGAAAATGCTGAAGTCGTTCTTAAGCATGCATTTTTATCTCACCATATTATTTTCATGTTGTTTCATTTGTGTGGACTTCAGACATTTTCATAAAGCACACAAACCAACTCTGTGTTCTCCTCAAATATTTTATCAAATTACAAAGTATATTTCTCAGAAAATTGGTTGGAATTTGTCAAAAATTAAGTAGTACATGAAGATCAGTATCGTAACTATTTGTGAGATGAAATGGACTAATGCTAGGTATTTTGAATTGCACAATCACAAAATTCAAGATTAATGGCATAATTCAAGTCATCAAATGGAACTTTTAAGATCTATCTTGAAATACAATATGTACAAGGAAATCTTTATATGCCTACAAGGAAGACTAGTCAATACAGCCATTATTCAAATGTATACACGAGGGAATAAAGCCAATAATGAAGAAATTGAATACTTCTCCCAATTTTTTCAGTGAAATTGATAAATTGTCAATCTAGTTCTATTGAAAATGACTGATAATTGGGATATGAACATTGAAAACAAAGGAAAAGGATGGTAATTTGAAAATATGGCCTTGGTGACAGAAAAAAAATATGGCAATCCCATGATCTAATTTTGCAAGACCAATGACTTACTCATGGCACTTTTTTTCCTCTAACATATATGATTACTTTATAAATGAGCTTTTCTATATAGAATACACAGGACTCAAATTGATCATATAAGTTGGACGATACATTTAAAGGATTATATCATCTAGGAAAAGAAAGCCAGAGGCCTATTGTAGAATTGCTCAACCTTCAGCATGATTATAACTCAATGTAATAAAACAAAAACCTTCACAAATGGACAGATAGACAACACTATGATAAGTGCTGAAGAGACTGCAGTCTTCAGGAATCTTATTTCTCTTGGATAATTGGTTGAAGTTCAGAGACAGAGCCATCAGAAAGTCCAATGACTTTATTGCATTAGACAATCTGCTGTACAAGGGCTCTGCTAAGTGTTAAAAACTAAGGTGCCTATTTTAGGAGTAAACGTTCTTGACCCAAGAAATTGCATTATCAATGATCTCATATATACGTGAAAGATGGACAATAAATAAAGAGGACTGGAGAACAAATGATGCATTGTGTTACAGTGTTGATGACAAATATTGAAATTACCATGAAACTACCATAGAAACAAACAAATCTGCTTTGACAAACTGCAGCCTGAACTGTCCATAGGACCAAAAATGAGAATTCATCTCATTTACCTTGAATGTGTTATCAGGAGACGCTAGTCCCTGGAGCAGGGTATAATGCAGGGTAAAGCATATGGTCAAGAAAAAGAGGATGAATTTCAATGAGAAAAATTGGTACAGTGCAGAAAGAATGTGCTCAAACAGCAATAATGATGAGAACATTTAATTGCCAATTTTTGGATTAAAAAGAAACAGGAAAAGATCAGGGCTTCAGGGTGGATGTGGTAATGGTTCAAATATCAATTTACAGCCTTTGCTATTCTCAAAGAATAGGCAAGTGTCTTATCATGATGGGGAAAAAAAATCTCCACTGTACATTTCTTGGCCTTTTTCTAACCAATGATGTTCCACTTTTCCTAAGAGGCTGCTAATAAGATTCACAAATGACCTAGTGTTCTTTGAGAAAATCTATCAAGATCATCTCTTTCAGAATTTCAGAAAGCAGATGTAATCATTCTCTTATTTCACCCCTATAATTTGAATTTAAGTGTTCCAGGAGATCCATTCAGAAGCCTTGGAGACAACTGAAACTTTTTAAAGGAACCCTCCCAAGAGTCTGCTAACTTCTGACCCAGGAATTAGCAGAACTTACTCTACTAATGTAGACAACTTGTAGAAATAAATTCAAATATTTTTTTTGAAAAGAACAGCAAAATGGACAATCCATTTTGTGATTTACCTAAGTGGAAAAAGAGGTAATTATAAGAAGAAAATTATAAATTTTAGGAGAATTATCACAATTTAGTGACAAAAATAAACCGTATGACTGCTTGTTGAGAATAACAATGTATCCTGTATTACAATTTTGACCAGACACAAGACTTTGGGTTGTGAATTTGAGCAATTACTCTGCTAATGCTGCCGTGTAGTTCATCTTACTATTGCTGAATTATGCTTCCATTGTGCTTACAATGTTTCTACTGTAGCTGAATTAAGCTTCCATTTCTGAGGAGAAAAGGTTTGCGGATACAGAGTTCTCAGCAGGTCACACATGATCATGTACTTAAAGGATGCAAGTTACCTGAGGGATCACCACAACCCACCATCCCACCACCGTGATGTGCCAGTTTCCATTTTCTTTCTGGCACTAACTATAGGAGTCCACATGTATATGTAAAGTTAAAATAAGTTAATTTAAATATTTTCTTTCTCAGCAAGGATATAATCCTCCCTATCAACTCTGTGCACTGATTCTCAACATTAAATCTCTGTAGAGAAATTTGGGGGCTCATACAAAACATTTGAATTCAATAAAGGGAAGAAAGGGTCTATTCTTCTATCCGTCCCAATTAATTTTTATGCTATTTTATTGTTTGCTGTCCCTCAACAGATGGAATTCAGCATGTAAAATACATATTTTTTAATGAATCAGCTTCTAATGCCAAAGTCAATAAGCATAGTCACTGTATTCACATCCCATTATTCTAAGAGGGGAAAAATAAATGATGCCCCAAATTCAAAGTGTTTTTTTTTTACCTTTGAAGTTTCAAGCTGGAAATTAAGGATAAGTTATTGGAGTGTTTAGAAACCAAATTGATATTTGGAAAATAGAACTCCCATAATGATTTTTCCATCCAGTTTATTTATTCTGAATCCAATAGCCATTAATACGCTTTAAACTCCAGGGAACTGGAGGAACCGATGTGGAGTTACTTTATTATCACATTTATAGGAGCTGTGTGACTTTCGAGAGAACTGTGATTACAGAAAAAAAGTAGTTTTACCCCTTCATTGGTTGATGCATAATGAATTTGCTCTGTAGATCCCTTTTCCTTTCTCTGGAAAGAAACACCACAAATACAACAGAGACCTCAGAAAATTATATGAAATATTCATGTCGTTGCCTTTAACATTTCCACTTAAAGAGCATTGTAATTGCAATTATTATTAGCAAAACTTTCTGAAAGTGAGAGAGGCTTATAAAATAGGTCTATGAAAGATTTACCCTGCTGTGGACCTTATCCATGATCCAAAGCAGGAGCGTGTACAGTAGTGTCTTTAGCCTGAAAGCCTGGGTTCTGATCACAGTTGCTGATTACACACCTTTCTGAGTTAGTCTATTATAAGGAAAGTTACCTAAAGATGGCTGCTTTACTTTTGGTCCTTTGAATAAGTCTTTTCTGTTAGTTGAGACCCACTTGTATCTATTAAAACATTTCTTTCCCATACGTGTATAGGTATATGCACAATTTTGTCCATATATGCAATACCTCCTCCTTGACCTATAGAAATATTGCCCATTGCTATCTAGTTGGTTCTACCTCTGTACAACTCTATAACCCCATGGGACTTTCAAGGCAATCATCTTTAGGGAAGCAGATGGCCACACCTTTCTCTCATGGGGTAGTTGGTGGATTTGAATCACAGACTCTCTGTGCTACCGCATCTCTGTGCTACCTAGGTATTTTACATAAATGTCAGGTTATATACATGTCATTTGAATAAATATTGTAAACTAGTTTTCAAACTATGAATAGCTCATTCTGCTATCACACACAATGCAAGGCAATATTTGTTCTTGTCAGTTTGTTTTGTTTCTTTTCATTTGAACTCATTAGAATTTTAATAATATTTCCATGGTGAAGAGTGATTTTAAGGAAAATGTCTTATTTGTATAGCATACTTACTTACATTACTATATGAATTGTCCATTTGTTTATTTAATTGCTTGTTTTTCTGTAGTGCTGTTTTTCTCATTGCATTGTAAGTACTGTTCATCTGGATATAAAGACTTTGTCACATGTATACAATACAAAGTCTTCTCTTTGTTGTCTTGCTTTCTATCACTTATTGGTCTCATTTATTAAAACAAATATATATTTTCATAGCATTCAATTTATTAAATAATTATTTTATGAATAGTGCTATATTTGGGGAATATTTTCCTTGTAATATGATGAGGATGTTCTATTATATCATCTTGTTTGGACGTTATTGCTTTCACTATTAAATTTCAAATAACTCTAGAAATCTGCCTCCTAAGCGCATATGTAAGCTTCAGTATAGACGCTAATCTTAGAGTGGATTTTTCTTTTTTGGTGCTTCTTGGAACCTGTTAGAACTCCTGCTAAATCCTTAAGTCTTCAAACTTGAAAATTTTAAATTGAAAAATACAAATTTTCATGAAATGTGTTCCAACTTTTAGTGACTCAACGAGTATAACTACATCATCAAATCAATAACCTCAAGGCCATTGGAACGAGTCCACCTCAAAGGGTCCCTACAAGGCAGGGTAGAACTAACGACGCATGTGCTTCCAAAGTCATAGCCCTGTAAGGTGATAGAAAGCCTGGGCTTTTAACCGATTTATAAGATTTGTAAGTTTTTGAAAATAGATCACCAGATCTTTCTTCCAAAGTGTCTGTTGATTTAAGTTGCCAACCTTTTAGTTAATGTCTGATCTCTAGCACATAACCCTTTTTAGCTTCTGGCATAAAGTTACAGTAGATGGAAAATTCTTCCTGTTGCCGGTTCAAGTCTCCTCTTCTTTAGGAAACATGCAGAGGAGTATCATGTGTCACTTCCATGACAAGGTGTCAAACCAGGACTTAGCACTGCTTTTGTACTGTATGGCTATAAGTATAGGAAGACTGGGAGACATGAATGTGCTATAGCAGAGACTGAAGAAGGATAGAATTGAACAGGTTATCTAGTGGACATAGGAAATGGCTTTTTGAAAATAAAAGTCATAATCTTAAAGCAAATTTAGCTAATTCCAGACTGATAGAATTAGTAATTATTTCTGGTAGCTGATAAAAGCATGAGTAAAGGAGTGTTCTTTTTAATGACTTGCCAAGACAAATACTTTTTATGTAAGTTCTTACAAGACAGTAGGAGCCTTAGAGGAACTCTCGAATAATATTAGACTGTTAATAGCAAGGTCAACAGTTCAAACTCACCAGGTATTGGATGAGAGAAAGTTGAAGTTAGCTGCTCCCATAAAGAGTGATAGTCTTGAAAGCCTCATGAAGGGTCTCTAGGAGTTGAAATTCAATAGACTGAAGAGAGTTTAGTTTGAGTTTTGAAATTACCACATAAGAAAATTGGGATATTTTCCTAGGTTAATGTAGATGGCAAAAACAGACTTGGAAATATCAAGAAGAAACAAGTTTAGATATTTATTTGACTTTCAGATACTAGGTCTGAGTCAAGAAGTGACTCCTACTCCCTGGTTTCTCGTTAACTCTCTCACTGCTATGACATCAGTTCTGACTCACCATGACTCTATGGGACAAAGTAGAAAGAACTTCCCCTGCTTCCCCTATGGATTTCTGAGACAATAACTCTTTGGCGAATATAAAGACTCTTTCCTCTCTTGGAGCAGCTGGTGGTTTTGAACTGATAAACTGGCAATTAGCAGCCCTAAATCATAGCTATCATACCACCAGGATTCTTAGGAAGAGATAAATCAAGTACTCATCTCATTTCATTTAGGAATCTCACTGTTTGCATAAAGTTAAGAGAGTTAATGTTGGTGGCAACATAGTTTCTATCAATTCAACATTCAAATTAGCTGTGTGATCATCAAAAGCCCCTTGATTTTTTTTGCACATTTTCAATATTGTTGGAACATGTGAGCCATTACAGTAATGCTGTTTGATGAAAATTTTGCTCACGAGTATTATTTAAAGGTAATGTGAACTGGCATCCTACATATACATTTTCAAAAATAAAACTAAGAGAAGGTTGTGCTGAAAATTTTAACGGATATTCCAGAACAGATCACAGGGACAACTAGCACACTGAAGGATTCCAATGTTAACCATTTTAAGAGATTTGACCATGTTTTCAATGATGTTTTAATTAAATCAAACTTACATAAATAGAGTCAAGTAAAATAAGACCTCTTCCAGAATCATTCGTTTTCCATTAAATAATTATGTCATAGTTATATGTTGAGTATTTTATTATGGAACTTATGTACATCCAATCATCTTTCACACATTTTGAGCATCACATAAATCTCTGAACTTGAAATTTTAATTTTGTTTTAGAAACTTTTTATTATATGTTAACTAAAGAAAACTTTTTACCTTCAGAAGGAGAGAGTTTTATTAATTTGTGATAAATACCATACATAAAATACCTTGAAATAGCCATATTTAAATTGTCTTTAAATATACATCAAAGTGTCAATCTGAGAGAAAGACTGCAGTTTCTTTATTCTTTTGTTTTTTAATGTATTTTTGCTGGGTTTTTTGTTTTCCATATTTAAATCATTTTATTGGGAGCTCATACAACTCATCACAATCCACACGTGAATTGAATCATTCATGTTATTTTATACATTTCCTTCATTCTTTTCTAGACATTTACTTTCTATTGAGTCCTTGGCATCAACTCTTTTATCCCCCTTTCCTTCACAACTCCCTGATAGATTGTACATTGTTATATTTTCATCTCACTGTGGTGAGTATGAGAGATGAAAATAATAACAAAATTCAAAATAACAGTCTTCAAAGTAAAATTGGAAATCCTTCTAGTGAGCTTATTAAGTTCTCTGATTCAGATTTGTCTGAAACAAAAGCCAGTTCTATACAAAGAATTAAGCATATATTTTTATTTTTACAGAAATGGACTGTGGTAAATTTTGATAATAAAGAAAAATATATGAATTCATGCTATTATAGTCTAATTAGCATATTAATCCCTAGGAAATATATCATCATCAACAACAAAATGGAATATTAAAATTAAAACTCATCTATATTTATATCTTAATTTTTAGATTTAGAGGACTAGTTCTTTATGTGTATCTATGCCTTCTGAGGGGAAAATGAAAAAATAAAATAATACATGGGAGTTTCATCTCTTTAAGCCTTTTAAGAAATAGATTTGGAGAGAAAATGTTATAAAATAAATACAAAATAAAAATATAGAGAAAATGTTTTGGGGAGAGTTCATGTTTCCCTCACTTTTCCATGCCATATTCTGCTAGACAAAATTGATTAGATTAAGCTGTCACCACATTTTTGTGTTCAGTCTATATAATTCCAGAAGAATTAAGTGACCCAATAATTAGAAGATACAGAGTTGCCAAAAACAATAAGAGAATATTCATAGCAACACTGATGAGAACAACTTTTGAGAGAGAATCCTCTGGAAAATGCTATAACTAATTATGCAAGAAAATTGTGGGGCTCTTGGGATACAAGATAATAGAATTAAGTATGTGTTGATGTGCAATAGATGAACTAACGGGTTAGACAATTAACTCACCTGCAGAATGATGTAGCTCAAAGAATTTTAGCCCCAAAGACAGCTTATCTGTCTTTGGATAATAATATATTGAATAGTTGATCTCTCAGGAATAGTCTTATCACTTATAAAATCACTGCAAAATATCTACACGGTACATCTACTTTGTGAACTATGAATATGTTAAACTGCCCTAAGAAGTAGTTGTCAATTCATGAAAACTATCACTAGGACTAATAACAATCTCCTCTTTGTAGGGATGCTGTATTATTGTTCTTTCGTAAGTTTTTTCTACAAAGATCTCACTAGATACCTACTAAAATTGAGGAAAAAGCCATCATCTTTTATGTCTTGTTGTTGCTGACTTTAGGTGCCATTGGTTCCAATTCATAGAGCCCTGAAGAAAGAAGAGAGCACTCACTGCTCCTGGGCCATCCTCACAATCGTGTTCTGATCGTACCCCTTGTTGGCATCACTGAATCAATTTATCCCTTTGATTGGCTTTATGTTTCTCCTGAACCTCCACTTTACCACGCTCCACAGCAACAGAAAAGCTACCACTCTCCAACAAACTAACAGACACATGGTGATTATAAGTATTAAATCACAAGGAAGCTCACTGCTAAGGAGTTAATTCTAACCCATAGGGCAAAGTAGAACTGCCCTTCTGGATTTTAAAAACTGGAAATCTTACCTGGAGCAGAATCTTCATTTTTCTCTTGCAGTGCGGCTGGTGGTTTTGAACTGCAGACCTTGCATATAATAGATGAATGAGAAGTCTACTGTACCACCTAAGCTCTTTTTATAAGTGATATTTTAGCCTTAAAATTAACTTACGATAAACATAAACTGTTATAGACTGGAATCTAGAGACTCAAAACCAGTAACACTAAAAAAAAAAAAAAACAGTAACACTGAGGCACACACACACACACACACATACATACAGAGGTATATTAAGAAAGTGCTTCACAAACTGTTATTGGATGCCATTGAGTTGACTCTGACCCATAGTGACCCTATGCACAACACATGGTAACATTACACGCTCCCATGCCATCACAATTGATTTTTTGACTGATCTCATTGATGCATCCACTGTGTCAATGCACCGCACTGAAGACCTTACTCTTTTTCACGGTCCTTCCATTCTACCACATCTCTGCAGATGGGTCTCTCATGACAGTATGCCCCAAATCTGTAAGACAATTTTTCCATCTTTGCCTGCAGGGAGAACTCTGGCATTACTTCTTCCAAAACAGATTTGTTTTTCCTTTTCTCAGTCCAACATTCAATATTCTTCTTTGGCACCACAATTCAAATGCATGGATTGTTTTACTCTCTTCTTTATGCAATGCCCAACTTTCCCATGGATTCCACGCAGTGGAGACCTTGGTTTGGGTCAGAAGCACCTTAGTCCTCAAAGTAATGTCCTTGCTCTTTAATACTCTAAAAAGCTCTTGTACAGCAGATTGACCTGGTGCAATAGATCTTCAGATCCTTTGATTGCTGCTTTTGTGATCAGTGATTGTGATCAAGAAAAAATATTTTACTACTTCATACTTTTTCCATTTATCATGGTATTATCTATTGGTCCCATTGAGAGAATTCAGGTTTTCTCACATTGAATTTTAATCCATACTAAAGGCTGCAATCCTTGATATTAATCAGCAGCTTCAAGTCTTCCTCACTTTCAGCAAATTTATTGCTGTATCATCACCTGCATATTTATTTTTAATAAACCTTGCTCCAACCCTGATGCCATGTTCATTTTCATATGATCTAGCTTCTCGAATTATTTATTCAATGTACAGTTTGAATAAGTATGGTGAGATACAATCCTGAAAATACCCCTTTCCTGATTTTAAATCATGCAACATTCTCCTGTTTTACTGGAACAACTGCCTCTTGATCCATGTGCTGGTTTCATGTGAGCATAAGTATTTAGACTGCCTTTGTCTACTCAACAAGACACAAAATAACACCTTACTGATGTTCTCTGCTTTCATCCAAGAAGCATCTATAAGTTGCGATAATATCTTTTATTTTAAGTCCTCTTCTGAATCTGGACTGAACCTCGTCAGCTTCCTGTCAATGTACCGCTGCACCCATTCTTAGATGATCTTGAACATAAACTTTTCCAAAAACTATTTTAATATTTCAACTCAAGACTTGTTTTTTTTCTTGAGTTCCTTTAGTTCAAGATATGTTGAGGATGTTCTTATTTTGGGGTTTTCTAACTTGAGGTCTTCACATTTTGTTATAATATCTTACTTTGTTGTGTAGAATTTCCCTTTGATGAACAGTTCTGTTCATCTCTTGACTTCATCTTTTCTTTATTTGTTTTAACCACTTTATGAGTAAGAGCAAATTTCAGAGATTTTTCTGACACTCACTTAAAACTTTTCTATTTTTTTCTTGTGTTTTCAGTGAAACTGGACTTTCTTTTTTTTAAATAATTTTATTGGAGGCTCTTATAGCTATTATAACATTCAGTATATCATCTGTATCAAGCACATTTGAACACATTTTGACACATACTTTTCCAAACATTTTCCACTTGAGCCTTGGTATAAGGTCCTCTTAAAAAAAAAGCTATCGCTTTCCCCCCCTTTTTTAAGGAATCATTTTATTGGGTACTCACACACCTCCCCTCATGATCCATACATACATCAATTGTATGCAGATCTCATTTGCACACTTGTGGCCATCTTCACTCTCAAAATATCCTCCCTCCCCTTAGGCCCCCAGGTCCAGCTCCCCATATTTCCCTTCTTTCCTACACCCCATGATAGTAATAATTTAATAATTTACAAATTGCTACTTCATATCATATACTGTCCAATGTGTCCCTTCGCTCACTTCCCTGTTGGCCATGGTGACTCAAAGTCCATCAATAGGTGAAGCAACATCTTCACCTAGAGGTTACAGGGAGGAGATGAGCCAGTTAAAGTACAATGTAGTAAAAACAAAATATGCATCTTTCCTCTAGTTCTGAAATGCTTCCTCATACCCACTATCATGCTTTCGGTTCTACCAGACAAGCCTGACTAGAACGGGGGATGTACACTGGGGGCGGAAACATGGGGAACTTAGGGTAGATATTCCCTCAGGATGAGTGATGGGGGTGGTGATACTGGGAGGATGGAGGGGTGGTGGAGGGGTGGTGGAGTAGAAAGGGGGAACCAATTTCAGGGATCTACATATAACCTTCTCTCTGGGGCATGGCCAACAGGCAACCTTGACTTTCTTTATGAATGACATTCATGATGTCCTACCATCAGGCCTTCTGTTGAGTCAAATCTGCTCTTGTAGATCTTGAGATGATCTCCAAATTGGGGTTGGATGTGCTTAAGGTATTTATTTGATACTGTTGGACTTGTTTTAATGTTCTTCAGTTTCAAGCTGAATTTACATTCGAGCTATTGATAGTCTGTTCAATAGTCAGCCCCTGGTTTTAGCTACTGATATTGAGCTTCTCCATAGTCTCCTCCCACAGATGTAGTCCATTCCATTTCTGGGCATTTCATCTGGAGAAAGTTGAATATTTTCTCTTGTTGATAAAAATGTTCACTGAGAACAAGTTATTGGTCTTGGAAAATTCTATTATTTAATCTCCAAATTAATTTCTATCACCAAGACCATATTTTCTGAGAACCATTTCTTCCTCTTAGTTTCCAACTTTTGCATTCCATTCACCAATAATTATTGATACATTTTGATTGAATGTTTGAACAAGATCAGAATGAACATAATAAAATTATTCATTAGATTTAGTAGCTGGTGCATAAATTTGAATAATAGTTGTATTGACTAGATTCCCTGATATACTGATAGATATTATCCTATTACAGACAGCCCTATAACTCAAGATAATTTTAAAATCTCCTTTTAGACAATGAATATAAAACCAGATCTCTTGAGTTTGTCATTGCGGGAATAGGAAACTATACGATTTCTGGTTCACAGTAGCCAATATCAGACTACCTCAGCTCACTAACACTTTCAATATTGATATGCAAGGATTTCATTTCATGAAAAAATTTACCTAGTACTTGGAAATATCCTAAGGGATTGCCTGGATTCCAAAAAAGTTTTACTTTAATTATAGTACATGAACTCAGTCCCATTGCTCCTTGGTAATCAGGATCAATCAGACCACCTAATACAGTAATTTTTTGTTAGCCTCAAGCATCAGCAAGGGAAGCCAAAAGTGGCTAGGGTGGAATTCCTTTTTTCGACCTGGTAATTATGAATTAGATGAAGATTTACAGAGCACATCATACTGTTTGTCCATTAGACAATTCATACATATTTTGTTTCAATCCCCTTAGTATATTATTGCTTGCATTCCAGGCAAGTGCACATATAATATGCCCTCTCTCTGTCAAATCTCACGTGCTTATAAGGGCAGCTCCCATCTTCTCCCTACATGTGGGCAGCTTCCAGCCTGTTCAAGCATCTGCTCATAGGTCACCTTTGTACAGGATTGTGCAGGTCATTGTATTTGCCTTTTTTTTGTCTTAACTCTTATTAAACTTCCTAGTGTCTTCTCTTCTCTCCCTCACTATTTTCTAGCATTAAATTGTATATTGTCTTCCTTCACCTGAGTTAAAACTTGCTAACTGAGTGCTTTTTCAGGTCATAGATTGGGGAGGGATACTGAAATGTGCAAGGAAATTAAAAATTCTGTGGCTAGATAATATATGACTCTAACTATTAAAAGCTAAAACAAATCTTAACAACTTTCAATTCAGGCCTGTGTCCACTCCTTATGTATCTTATGGGCTAAGAGTATTATCAAAACCAAAACCAAACTCACGGCCATCAAGTCTATTCTGAATTATGGTACTACCGACCTTCCTGTTACCGAGCAAGCACTTAACCACTGTGCCATCAGATGGCCTGAATTATGGAGACATTTTGGTGACAGGGTAAAACTGTCCCTCAGGTTTTCCAGATGATCAATCTCTCTAGATAGGAGGAAAGCTCACCTTTGTCTCAAGGACAGGCTGTTGGTTTCTAACTGCTGACCTTGCAGCTTGGATCACATACAAAAGCATAGCAACCTTATTTGTTGGACCGTAAGATGCACTTTCTCCCCCCGCTCCCCACCCCCCCGGAGAACATTTATGATCCCATGCACCCACTTACTGTCCCTTGCTGTTTGTATGCTGTGGATTGCTGTGCGCTCCGAAGAAGTCCCGCCTCCTAGAGTCTCAATGTCTCCCAGGTCACAGGATCAGCAGAGCATACCTCATGTATTAATGAAAGTGATGATGGCTCTTAACACCACTGTAGAGTTTACACTGTTAAATATTACCATATTTTGTTTTATCTTCATAAATATTTTAGTATACTGGTACTATTTGGTTCAGAATATTTTTTACTTGTTTTCCTGCTCTAAAAACTGGATGCTTTTTATGGTCTGAAAAATATGGTCCTATGTCACCAGGTTTCTTTGAGCCCCACAATGACTTTCTTTTCAAATTCTGATAAGTTGACAAGTACCAGCAGCTTTCTTTTTAAAAGTTTTAATGGCAATTAATTTACATATCAGAAATTCAATAGTTCAATTATATCACGAGTTGTACACTCAATACAGCAATTGATTTTTGAATATTTTCTTCATTCCTACTGATCATTATTACCTTGTTTAGTTGAATGAAAAGGGTTACCATTTATACAAATTGCAATTTTGATAGTGTGGAAACAAACTGGACTTCTTCGACTAATTTCTCTAAATGTTCTCAATAGATCTAGAGCTCAACCAAGTTAGTGACAAGTAAAATCTTTTCTTGGTTTTTCATGTCAATTTACAATCACCTTTAACCTCAAACAACTAGGCAGGGTTTTCTTTATGTGCCTTTAGGCCTTGTAAAAACTCGCCAACAAGAACAACAATGATTAGGTGTGAATTCCATCATTCGCAATGCAATAAATAATGGAAAGTCAGAGGAAACATTTAACTGAAACACATAGCCAAAGATTTTAGATTTTCTTCCATTTAACCTGGGAGATTTTATTTATGTTTGACTTCTACCCACCAAGATTTCCTTACACACAGAGTATTGAGAGGGTTGAAAAGATCCAGCAGATTACACTGGATAGATTGTGTGGTAGCAGTCCACAGAAAAAGGGTGTTTTTTTTTTTTTTGGTTTTTTTGCTTTTGTCCTTCTTGAAATTTAGGTCTGCATAATATAAAATATCTTAGTGCTAAATTGACTACATTTACTGAGAGGGCTGAGGTCTGTGAACTTAAAATATAATTAGCAACACCAAACCAATTGAGGCTTTCAGCAGATTGGCTAACTAGAGACCCCAAGTCAAAAATGGATTTTTTGTTTTCCTTGTTCACAGTACTTAGGACTGAGATTTCCCAAGGCATGACCTGAGTCATAAAGTTTATTTTGCATCAATATAGATTTAATCATTAAACATTTAAATTTGGTTTTACTGTCCTAAAAAGATATGAGATGATAGTTTATTTTCAAACACAAACAAGAAGTCCTTTAAGTGAGATGTCCACTAAGTCCACATTTTAAGTATTACATGGTTGTGTAATCCAAGGAATAGAAATACTAGAATCCAAATCTAAAGCAGAGGATGGCATCTGAGTTTAAGTTGTAAACTCATGTTTTACAGAACAGTGAAGTTCCAAAATCCACGATCAGATTCCACACAAGGATTGAGCCTCCAGTGAATTCCATCTGGTTACACATGAGGGAGGTGAAGAGCCCTGTTATCAGAGAGACCATTGTAAAGTTGTTTATGGTGGGCATTGTGAGGCTGAAATATAATCTCTTTTTTATTCCATCTCTCTTTGACCCATTTTAAAACGGTGTCAGGGTTTGTTTGGTTTTGTTTTTAAGTGAAGGTGGAATACATGAGGATTAAACTCCTGGAATGTCCCCTTAGGTCATAAGGAATATGAATATCCTTACTATCATGCAGAATGCATTGGAAAGTGAATTAATGCAGATGCAGTTCGGTTAATATTTAGCACTCTGTCACTTGATCTACCTTATGCTCCATTTAAATTTGTCTAACTTTTCAATATTTTATGCTTTCTTTTCAATTGCGGTTTTCATCTGTTGTGCTTTGCTATCATTAGTTTTGTTTACTTATTTTCTGCATCGGGTAGGTAAATATATAGAGAATTAATGGCTCCTTAGGGGTATGGCAGGGACATTGGGACTAAATGGGGGAATACCACAGATGAACACAAGAATTAAAAAATGTTCTAAAAGTGTTGTGTTGAAGATTATAAAAATCAGGCTGAACCCTGGTGGCATAGTGGTTGTGTGCGGGACTGTGGCCCACTGGGTTGGTGGTTCAAATCCAGCAGCAGCTCTCCAGGAGCAAGATTGGGCCTCCTACTCCCACCAGAGGGCAGTGATGCCCCCTCCCCCCGAAAACAAAACAAAACAAAACAAAAAACTTCTTGGTGTGACTGAAGTATTGAATTGTATGATATGTGAGTTATATACCAATAAATTTGTCGAAGGGAAATGTATACAGTGATAGTTGGATATAAACCTTGTGTTGAATCTCCAATTATTCTCTCATATGTGCTTTTAAACTTTTTTTGTCTTTCCCAAGCTAATAGGTGCTTGAAGATCCACATTCATTTGTAAATTATATACAATTATTTAGAGAATTGATTCAAGTTCTATAAAATGCAGCAAACAGTTTTGGAATATCAGATATGTAGAAATGTGAGAATAAATTGCTGTTTACTGAAAATGATCTTTTATGCATAGGATGTAAAGTGTTATAGTCCATGCATATATGTATATGGTTACACTAAATATTCAGCACAACCATATTTAGTAACTATTATCATTCATTTTTTTCTAATGAGAAAATAGAATAACTAATAAGTGTTACTCAAATATATAGAATAGAAATTGAGAAAGTTGTTTGTTCTTCAAAGTATCTTTATACAAAGCTTATGATTTTTTAAGATTAATAAACTGAGTAAGTGCATGTTTTTAGATCAGATATTTAGAGGTCAGTAAAAGAACAATTAGCATGTATCATTAACACTATTTAAGCTATTTGGTTTCTGAAAGTTTTACTAATTCTATTTTAATAGGAAACATACTAGTTGTCAAAAAAAACACCAAACTTTCTATAATTAAACATGCATTAGTTATAGTCATAACAAGAAAAAATAGAATTTGAAAAGCTTATAGGGACTTTGAAAATTTATGGAGGCATTTCATACTTTCTTTGAAACTGAGAATTAGAGGCACTGACCTGTTACTACACACAATGTGAAATCTGTATTTTCCTCCAAAACATAGATTTGTATAAAGGTAGACAATTAGCATAGCTTTAAGGACTTATCTTCAGCATTTATAAAGCTATTAATTTTATTTTTTTTTTGAAGAATAGGGGCTATAGCTTATAAATTATGCAAAAGATAAATCATCTTGCCATGTAATTAACTCAGAATTACAATGGCAATAAAGATATACTTAAATTCATATTGATATTTAAAATTGTAGGACTGTTAATACATTTAATTGCCATTTATTAAGATAGCTGCAGCAAATTAATTGGATATGAATTTACATAGTTCATAAATGTCACTTATTTAATAATTGAATCCATATTCTCAAGAAATGCTTATATAATTTATTATAGTTTTTAGCATGCATTCACTTTATATAGTATGTCTTTCAAATATCTCATGCTCAAATAAGCATCTATTTCATATTTACTCATGCTTCTGAGATAATGGGAAGAAATAAAATGCATCAGAACTCCTCATCATAATTGATATTAATTCCATTATACTTTATGATTGTTTTCTAATTTCTACAAAATGTACACAGTGGTAATTCTTCTTCATACTAAATTCTTATAAACAAAGCAAAAACAAAAAGACATCACAAATTTCCTCGTTTTCCTATACCTTATTGTCCCACATTCACAAACAAAATGTTCCTCCCAATCTAAAATCCTTCTTAGAATTTGACTTGGAAATAATCTTCTCACTAATTTCACTTTTATTTTGTGCCCTTAGTATGCTTTTCTCACAAATAGTTTTTTTCTAATAATTAAATGAAAAGTAAACATCTAAAGTTTTACAATAGTTATATTTTAATTGTCAACAATAATAAAAAAGAGGTGTAATACTATACCACAAACTTCAAAGAGCTAGGTTCATACTGATTAATTTAACTTGAGGCTAGAGAAGGTGTAAAGAAGTATTGCTCATCCTATCTCAAAACAAAGAATTAGTCTGAACTGGCATGCATATGTCAAGCTCAAAGAAGAAAATGAACTAACAAATATTTAAACTTAGCTGAACTAAAATATAGCTAAAAGAATGGGAATATCCTTCAAAAGTCTCATTATAATAGTAAAATTTGATGAAAATGTGATGGTAATTTAAATTATATAAAAATATAAAAAGTATTCACAAATGAAATAACATTAAAAAAAAGGCTAAGAGAAGACAACCCATATATCGATGCTTTTAAAGCTGATAGGAGTCAGTGGGGGGCAAGGATGTGATGAGAAATCAGAATACTGGCATGAAAACCTTGAGATAATCACAATGAATGGGCAGGGAAAAAGAGAAATAAAAAATTGGAAAGAATATTATAAAAGACCATATAAAAGTAGTGTACTATATAGCTCACCATGTCTCTAAAATTGAAAACTCAAATATTTTACAGAAATTTTTTCAGAGATGAGAAACAGAAACTGATT
>PVJH01029560.1:0-25891 GCA_004026705.1 Nesogale talazaci
TCCCATAAGCCCCACAGATCTCCCCCCTCCCAGGCAGGCTGTTCCCCCTCCCAGCCACCCCTGCCACCAGAGATCAGAAACTCGTGGCCTGAGGGCCCAATCCAGCCTGAAGCCAGGCTTGGTTTGACCCCCACAGTACTGTTTTTTTGGTTTTAATTAGAATTAATTCCCACCATTTAAAAAGCGGGAATTTTCACATAAAAACCCACATTTCCAGCTTCGCTTGGAAAAGCAGAGACTCTGGGAGGCGCTTCCCCCTCCTGCATTGCTGCTTGGCGGCCAGCCTGACAGAACACTGGCCAGCAGCTGCCCCAGTCCCCACCGGGCCCACCTGCCTGCCCCCCAGAGCAGGCAGCGCTTCTACCCTGGCAGACCTTCCCAGTGCCCCTGCAGGCCCTCTGTGGAGTGGCCCCCTCTTCTGGGAAGCCTCCCCACCCGGCCTGCTCCCTCTGTGGCCACCCAGCCCCTCCCTGTGGCCACAGTCCCCAGGAGACCCGGGCACCGGCCCCTCCCAGCCTGTCCCTGCCCCACTGGCACGGTGGCCTCTGCGGCTTTGCTTTCGCCACAGGGCTGCTGCTGCTGCTGCTGGCGGCTCCCTCCTCTCCTGGCTCCGGGCCTGGCCCACAGTAGGCACTCAGCAAGCCTTGGCTGTGCAGCTACAGAGGAGAGCGGTGGGGACTGGGATTCTGAGCGGCAGCCTGGGCCGTGGCAGGCATGGGGCACCAGTTCCTGCAGCTGATGTTCATTTTAAAAGCCCCAAATGTTCATTCAGGGCGGCTCTCACCAACCAAGGAAGCTAATGATTTCCACGCTTCATTTTTCTCCACCTTAATCCCACTGCCAAGGCCTCGGGGTCCTCTGCTGCCTCTGCCCGCAGACTGGCATCAGGTCCCTCCAAGAAGGTGTAGATGCCCTGGGCTGGGTGTGACTGGAGAGGGTGGGGAGGTGCCTTCTTGCCACCTGTGAGGAGGCCACAGCCAGCCGAGACCCACATGTCAGAGGGGACAATGAGTGACTGGCACCTGTGGTGGGGACAGTCTCTCAGACAGCCCTTGGCGGCTCCGGGCAGCCCTCAACGACACCCCCCCCCCCATCCAGTCTCTCAGGCCCTCCTCCCCTGCTACTTCCTGAACAGAAGTCAAACGGGGAACCCCAGCCCACTGCCCCTTCAAGGTAACCCCCAGACTCCAGCTAAGCTTAGCTAGCTGATAGTGCTCCTTACAGACCCAGGCAGCCATCCGATCCCATTATACAGAAAAAGAAACGGGTTCCCAGAGGATGACCTTGCCCAAGGTCACAAGGTCGGTAGAACACGGAGCTGGGAGCCTGGGTGGCTCTCCAGAGTGCCACTGTCCCCCAGAGAAGTGCGTCCCCTCGGGAAGGGACCCCTTGCCCAGCATAGGAGGTGTGCCCAGTCTAAAATGAAACGCAGAGCCCAAGTCCCAGAGCCCCTCCCAAGCGGCCTCTCTGAGGAGCCCTGCGCAGCCTGCCTGAGGCCAGCACCTCCTGACACCGTGGCTATGCAGCTGGGAGGCCAGGTCGGTGCCCTCGATGGTCAGCCCCATGCACACCTCATGCCCTGCCTCCCTGTACCTCGGTAGGCCCATCTGGGAGATAGGTAAACAAGACAGACTGGCAAGGAGAAGCCCCTCACCGTCTGCCTCTCCACCCCCACAGCCTTCCCCCGACACTTCAGGCGATGCACACCCAAGCTAGAATTCCAACCGTCCTTAAGGGGCAGTTGGGGCAGCATGAGGCAAGGGCACTGGGGCTGAGCCCACCTGGGTTTGACTCCTGTCTCCCATCTGGGACTTAGCCGCCCTGCCCTGTGTCCTGATCTGTACAAAGCACAGGGGCTGGTCACCAGAAGAGTGAGTGGCGTCAGAGACTCAGAGGTTGGCAGGGAGGATGGGTGTCGAGGCATGCAGTACTGCTGGGAAGTCATCAGGCTCAAGGGGGGGATGAGGGCAGGACAGGGGTGGGACTCGGAGCATGGTCCCTGAAGGACACCCCCTCCCATTCCACTGTGCCTGTGGTGTGGCCTTGGGCAAGTCACGTGACCTCTCGGGGCCTCACTTTTCCCATCTGTACCATGGGATCCTGGCCACAACTTCCATCTTGTTGCTTATGCTTATGCTTGAAGAGTAAACCCATTCACAGAACCCAGCCCGCTCGGGCAGCGGCAGTACACTCAACACAGCCGTGATCCAGAAAGGTCCCAGCTCAGAGGAACCTTCCTGCTGTCCTCGTGGGACCTGGGAGCGTGGTTTTTAGCTCAGGAAATAATCAGACAGACTCACATCCAATGCCACCTCTGATGCTTGCCGGGCCTCTGTGTCCTCAGCTGGAAAATGGGGGTGGGGCTGTCGCTGTAGCAGCAGCCTGTGGCACTGTCCTCCCACCCCCATCAGCTCTCGGACCAAGTATAAAACCCTAAAGGACCCAGGTCACAGTCCACAGTGTGGTCAGATGAGGTACTTGGTCTTCCTGGAACCCAGCCTGAGCCTTTGGACAGTGGTGGCCGCTGGGAAGTTGAGTAGGGGCCCAAGCCCTTTAGGGCCCAGGATTGTCCCTTAGGACACAAGAGTGGTGGTGGGGACCCCCAGAGAAAGGATGAGAGACCTCAAAGAAGGTGGTTGGGTGGGGGCCCTGCTCTCTGTTGCCTGTGGGACCTTGAGCAGGTCAGTCCGGCCTCCATGCCGCCGTTGCTTGGGTGCTGAGCAGTCATCATGAGGTCAAAGGACTCTGGAAGCCAGATGGTCCCTCTAACATCTGTTCTCTCTGGAGCCCAGAGAGTGAGCAGATCTTCCCCCAGCCCCATGGCTTTGGCCCCTCCCCCTCACCTCTCCCTCTCTCAGCACCAGACACACCAGCTCCCCGCAGCCCACCACCAGGTGCAGACCTCAGGACCTTTGCATGTGTTGTCCCCAGCTTTCCAGACCCTTCCCAGCCCAGCTGCCCCCAGGTGGGCTTTTCTGGGAGCCCCTAGCTCCAGCAGCAACCAGGACCCCACCTTTGGTCACCAGTGGTTCCGACTCATGGTGACCCAGTGTACAGCGGAGCACAACCCCGCCCGCCCAGTCCAGCACCTCGCTCACCCTTGTTCTTAGGCCTGAGCCCACCTGCTGTCACGGAAGTGCCAGTGTGCTCAAAGACCATCGTCTTGAGTCTCCGGGTGATGACTTGGCTTACCCGCCCGGCCCCAAGGGAGCCCGCCTTCCGTCTGCCAGGATCCCGAAGTGGGCGTGCGTCGTTCACCCCCAGACCAGCAGTTCGAAATCACTAGCCACTCCAGAACAGAAAGATGAAGCTTTCGTTCTCAAAGAGCTAGACTCTCGGAAGTCCACAGGGACAGTTCTGTCTTGTGCTGTGGGGTCACTACGAGGCAGAAGAGACTTGAGGCGGTGAGTTTTATGGGGTCTCACTGTACTGACACCCCATGCCCCCCATCTGCACACAAAGTAGGTACTCGGTGAATATCTGCCACACCGTGAAGCTTTTCAGAGGAGTGGCTAGCAGACACACACACGCGCGCGCGCGCAGGGCTCGCTACTGTCCCTTCAGTGTCCTCTATCCTCCCGTGCAGACTCCCCTCCATCCCTCAGCCAAGAAGCGTGTCCCTGTCACCTCAGCGTGGCTGGGCCTCTCGGGTGAGAGACCGGCAGGGTTCCAGCTCACGGCTCACAGCTCATAGAGAGCTGCCTGGTGACACAGACGGCCCCCGCAGGCCTGGGGAGGCCCCAGCCATGATGCCAGATGTCGCCCGGGACTCCCAGCCCCGGAGCCTGGCAGGGTTTCTCCAGGCCCACCCACCCCCAGCCCGCCTGGCCCTGGAGGGCCTTCCAGGCTGAGCCCAAGATGGCATCTGGGGGCTGGGCACCCGTGCGCCAGGCACACCCCCGTGACAGTTTACACAGTGCGTTCGCAGACATTATCACGCCGGCTCCTAAACGCCCCCTAAAAACCACACTCAATCTCTCACTCCGGCTCCAAGCCCACCGGCTGTGGCTGTGGCTGTGGCGGCAGCGGCATCCAGTGCGCTGCAGGGGCCTGAGACCCGGAGCCTGTCAGCCGGGGCGGTGGGCGGGTGGCAGGCCCAGCTGGGGTGCTGCGTGAGTGCAGAGCATGCCCCCAGGCCCACTCGGGAGAAGCAGCAGAAAGAACACAGCCCCTGTCTGCACCCAGATGGGTCCCCGGAGAGGGCCGGGAGGGATGTGGATTGAAGGGTGCCTTAGCGGTTAAGAACGCCCACCCCCCATTAGCTCATCAGCGAAGTGGGGTGAGGACAGCTCGGAGACCGTCATGTCCCCCCCCCCCCCACACACACCGTGGCTTTTCCCCTTCCTGTCTCTGCATGCCCCCAAACCAGCACACGTCTCCCTGCTTCTGAGCCAGGCCTTGTCTGTGCTGATCTGGTCCCTGGAAGGCCCTCACTACCTTTGGGAAGTCCAGCCGGCCCACAAAGGACAGCTCAGGATGCCTCACTCACCTGGACCACCCCCTGTGGGCCTGCTCTCTCCCTCCGCTGCCCACCCCCTCGTCCCACCCTCTCCCCTTGGCACTTTGAGCTCCTGAGGGCAGGACCAGTGCGTGTGAGTGCACGATGGGGGCCACGAGCCAGGACCCCGTGTGACAGGCCCGGAGAGCCCCACCGGCCGGCACGGCTCCTGTGCCCTTGGCCCAGCACCCAGCCCCGGGGGCCACGGAGAAAGTGCCCCTCAAACATCCGAGAGGGATCAGCCGGAGGCAACGGCTGGGTTCTGTTTTCTTACCGTTTCCCTTGATTCTCCGAGTTATAGGAGCTCAGCTTACACACTCTGGAAAGTTCAGGGAAGTTTAAGTAAGCAGGGCGGGGAGGGCCTGGCCCCAGGGGCCCAGGTTCCCTGGCAAGAGGCCCTCCCACAGTGCAGGCCAGGCCTGTGTCCGGCCGCCTGCCTGGCCAAAGCCGCTAAGCCACAGGCTTGACCTCTGGGCCACGGAGGCAGCTGGCCTGTCGCCGCCGCAGGTGGTGGCTTCTCCTCAGCCGTCACCTCTGAAGGGCGTTTTCCCTTTTCCTGGAGATGAAAACCAGCTGTGGGCCGGGGCTGGCGTCTTGTCCCAGGTTCTTATGAAAGTGGTCGGCTGGTGCTATGGGAAATTGGTCAGCCAGGGAGCGGGAGGTGGGGGCAGGTGGCCACCTGGCACTGGAGCCCCTTTTAGGGGACCAGATTTTAACATTGATAAAACGGGGACACCGTTGATGGGGGGTGTAGAGGGGGTAGATCTCCTTCCTGTTCTCCCACTGTTCCCTAGCTTGGGCATTCTTTCCAAAAACCGGGACTTTTTTAAAAACGTCGCGAGACGCGGGAAAAATTGTTTGAAAAAGCGGGACTGTCCCGCTGAAAGCGGGACGTCTGGTCACTTTACCTTAGCAAGAAGTCTGAGGTCACAGCCTGACTCCTGGGCCTAGGTCACATCTCCTTCTGCCTGGGAGTAGGACACACACACACACACACACACACACCATCCAGACAGGCCCCGTCCTCACTCACACCTCCCAGCCTCATCAGACTTTTCCCTTGTCCTGACTACTGACCTCCCGGACCCTCTGACAAAAGACCCCCCTTCTCCAAGCCCCATTGACCAGCGAAGACCCTCAGCCCACGGCCTTCTGAGCTTAGGATTGGCTTCAATTCTACCCAAAGAGTCCCCCAGAGGAGGCTGGCCAGGTGTGGGTGACTAGACCTGAGCAGCGAACAAAACCCTCTTTTGACGTGTGGGCTCGAGAGCCCCCAGCCCCTGGAGGAGTTTGTGGCCAGAACAGGAGGCTGACAGTGGCAAAAAGTCTTCCCAGGCCAGGAACAGGAGTCCCCCAGAGAAAACCAGGAGCGACTGCACCCCCCCCCCAAAATCCACTCTTTGGCGGCCTCCCTGATTTCATCCACCCAGTTCTCCCCACCCAACCTGGGCTCTGTTTGAGAGGTTAGAAGCTTGGCTTCTTGGCCACTCAGCCAACCCGGGGCTGAGGGTTCCTCCCAGTGCCAGTCTTGGCTCTCAGTATTAATAGATCCTGGAAGGTGACACCGTGGTCTGTGAGATGACCCCCACCCATAGGCCGCACAACGCTCACAATATCAGCATGCCCAGCATCACGGACATACACGGAGAGAGGCACCTGGGATCGCCAGCTGCCTCCCGGCTGCGTCACCCCTTTCCAGGGGCCTCCCACTGCCCTCTCCCCTTCACACCCAACACAGAAATGAGCTCTGATCGCAGCCCTGTGGCCTTACAAGCCTGTGAGCAGCCACCTACGAGGCAACGATTGGTCTCTCTCCCCAACCCGAGAAAAGAAGAGGGATGCCAATTGTAGACAGATGGAAGCAATTAGTCCAGTGGGCTAATGGAACCCAGAAACCTCAGTCTCCACAGCCCTGGGAACCAAGCTCATTAAGGGAAGCCAGGCGGACGGGCCAGATCGAGACGGGTAGAACCCTCGAGAGCAAAACCCTTTGTCACCCCTTTAGGGATCGAGACCCCTTTGAGGGCGGAAGGACCCTTGCACAGGGGTCGCCTAAGATCATCGGAAAACACATATTTACGATGGCCTTGGGAACCCAGACACCACCGCTCCTCTGTCCGTTTCCAGGGGGGTGTGTCTGTCCACATGCAGATGCGCCCACCTACGAGTACCCGGAGTGAAGGCTGTTACCCATGCTACGCCGTGCTTCAAGACAACATTTCATTTCTTGGCCATTAGGAAGAAACATGGCACAATGCATGATTCCGTATTGTCTTCGTGATTCATCACGACGCTTTCATGAGGTTCAATTTGTAACAACGAAAACGCATCCTGCGTAGCAGATATTTACGTGACCACTCATCACAGTAGCAAGATGGCAGTGAGGAAGTGGCAACGGAAATCATGCTACGGTCGGGGGTCGGCACAGCGTGAGGAGCTGTGGGGAAGGGTCGTGGCATGAGGAAGGTGGAGGACCCCTGCTCGAGCTCACCTCCGAGTTAGACTCATCAGCCACTCAAGATCCAGGGCAGCATGTCCCCAAGAACGACGGACAGACCGGAGGGGAGGCAAGACGGAGGGACGGAAACAGGGAGCACAGGAAGTAGGATCAGTCAGGGCGCGTGTGTGAATTGTTGAGCGTGAAACCGATGACCTGCTCTGTCAGCCTCCCCGGAAGTCACCACCAGAAGACACGTTTCTTATGAGAAGGTAAGCTTCCAGCGGATGGATGAGCTACAGGGAAGCGCTACCACGATAAAACTCTTAGGAGAAAACAAGCACCTGCCGTCGAGAGTTGAGTCCCAACTCACCGCATCCCGACAGGGCGGGATGGAACTGCCTTTGTGGGTTCCTGACACTGTCATTCATCGTGGGGGTCGCCCGCCTCATCCTTCTCCCACGAGGCCACTGGCTTTCAAATTGCTGACCTTGCTCTTGGCCGGCAGCCCAACACGTAGGCCTCTGTGCCACCGAGCCGCCGTAAGATTAGACCGGGCACTGCTGTGTTAGCTCGAACACCCAAGGTCCACACAATGAAGGAAGAGGGAGAAAGGAGTTTACTGACATGAACAAGTCCAGAACACTCGGATGAAGGAAGTTCAAAAACAGCTCACATGATCTGATACGGACCGTATTTCTCAAACACAGGCGTAAAAAGGACTCACCATTAATTTTTTAAAAAGCAAATAACCCACTTAAAAAACAGGTGAAGGGGGGCTGAGCCCCGGTGGCGTAGTGGTTGTGTGCGGGACTGCGGCCCACTGGGACGGAGGTTCAATTCCAGCAGTGGGGCTGGCCTCCTACTCCCACCACCGGAGAGCAGTGATGCTCCCTCCTCCCCCCCAAAAAAGCAAATAACCCAGTTAAAAAACAGGTGAAGGGGGGCTGAGCCCCAGTGGCGGAGTGGTTGTGTGCGGGACTGCAGCCCACTGGGTTGGCGGTTGAAATCCAGCAGCAGCTCTCCAGGATCAAGACTGGGCTTCCTACCCCCACCAGCACCCCCCCAACCCCACTAAAATAGGTGAAGGGTCTGCCAAAGAGATATTCTCCCAACGAAACGCAAATGATCCAATAACCACATGACAAGATGCTGGGTGTTGTCAATCACCAGGGTCACCAGGGCACAGATAATTGAAGCCACAATGAGATACCACTTCACCTTCACCAGGATGGCCATTCTCGGAGAAATGGAAATTAAATAACAAGTGCTGGCGAGGATGCAGGCAAAGTGGAACACTCGTTGGTTCCTGATGGGAACATAAGCTGGTCCAGGCACCATAGAAAGCAGCACGCCCGCCGTTTCCCCAAAACACAGACCATGGAAACGCCATCTTACCTCGCAATTCCGTGCCTGGGCACGTGCCCATGGAAGTGCCCGCCATCACATCATAGTGATACAAGAAAGTCATTGTGGAAATAGTGTCCTACTTGCGTCAGAATCCCAAGCAGGAGAGACTTACAATCGGTTGGCCACGATAGCGTTATTTCAAACTGGTTCGGAGCCCTGCTCCCCGCTGATTTGGGCCCAAAGGCCAGATGCTGCAGCAGGGCCCAAGAGACGCTGCCTGGTCTGCACGTCGGGGTGGCTTGGCATTCAGGTGCGTGTCTGGGCTACGCAGGCTCCAAGCTCCAATCACTCCTCACTCTCTTCCCACCCCACGCGCCCGTCCTCCCTTCCCCACCTGGGTCTCCCTCACCCGGAGCCTCAGCCAGACTTTACTGGAACCCTAACCCGGAAGCCTACCTGAGTGGAGTGTTTTCCATCATCACTTGATTAGAAACGATGCAGGAATGTTTCGCCATCAGCATGGGAAGGAAGTGGAATCATCCCAGCATGCCCCGGCCCAGGGGCCCCACCTCTCCCCTTGGCCTGTGGTGGAGCTGCTTCAGGTCCCGACACCGGGAGGTCACAGATCCATGCAAACAGAGGGTCCTGTCTGGCACGTTCACGGACACAGCCCCAGGGGGCTGGACCAGGCTCTGGCAAGGCACTGCATGGTGCTGCCAAGTGCTGGATGAATGTCAGGAGGAAGGAGCGATGAGGAAGAGGCAAGAAGGTCGGGTATGGAGCAGGGAGGGAAGGGAAGGAGGAGGGTGAGTGGATGGATGGAGGGAGGCTCTGGGGAGGAGAGGGAGGAATGAGGGTGAACTTCTTCTTGGCCTGTGGCTATGGTACCCCCTGAGGATGGCCCATCTGGGTTCCACAAGGGTCCCTGGAGCACCCATGAACTGATGGGGCTCCGACAGCCCCGGGTCTGTAATCCAGGGATGGTGAGGAAGCACGCCCCTCCACCCCATCCCACCACTCCTGGATGGTCCCAGTCCCAGCCCACCAGGTCCGGCTTAGAACCTTGATTGAACCTTCCCAGCAAAGGGACCACCTCTGGTCTCCTCTGTGATATGTCTCCTTCCTCCTATCCCACATCCAATCTGTCAGCAAATCCTGTAAGATTCTTTGGAACAGCCTCCTGATGGGGGTCCCTGGCATTGCGCTGCACCTCTCCAGGCTCCCCCAGGCCCCACTGGCCAGAGAAATCCCTTCCCAGCAAGGTCACCAGGCCCTCCCTGAGCAACTCTGCTCCCTCTGCCTCCTGCTCTCACTCCTCCAGCCCCACTGGGGTGCGAACACCCTAAACCACAGACCACAGGCTGCTTTATCCTGCTGTTTGTCTGTCCGCCTCCATCAGAACAGGACCTCTGGACGCACCAGGCTTCCGTCTGTCTTGCCCACTGCAGTGTCCCCAGCACTATGCCCTGGCTGGTGGCTCAAATGTGAGGCGCTTCATAGACCCGAGCTGAACGAATGAGTGAATCCCTCTGGTGTCCAGGATTGTTCCTCTCCTCCCAGCCGGACTTGCCCTGGTCTCCACCTCCACCTCCACCAGCGTCCTACCTGACCTGTCACCACCCGTATCCCTCAACCACTGGCTGTCCTCACCCCCTACAGGTCCCCAGGAGGCCTCCAGCCTCACATTGGTAGGTGGGGGTAGGGACAACCGTGGCGGTCCCCAGGGTGGTGGGGGCCCAAGGAAGATTCCCCCAGGGTCGACTCATGTCCCCAAAGGGCTCAAGAACCATTTCTGTACTATCTTCCCCAGCAGAGCCCCGCTGGACCACCCAGCTGGAATGCCCCCCTCCCGCCCACTGTGGCCCGTGGTGACTCTCCCACTAAGCTGCTGCATCTGCCTGGCCAGGGAGACTCCTGTGTCAGGGGTCACAGGGCCACTGAACCAATTAGGAAATGGAAGCTCAGAGAGGTCGCCAGTTGTCCAGGTTCTCCGCTACCCACCCCCCATGAGGATGCAGGCTCCCCTGGCTGCCCCTGATTGGATAGAACTGGCACGTGAAGAGAGATAAAGCCTTCTTTGCCACCCCCGCGAGGCAGGGATGTCCAGAGACACTGCGCCGGCATGGGGAGTCCCCAGGAACGATGCAGGCAGCTGTGCTGACGGCTCGGAGACTTGGGGAGCACATCGGTGCGTGGTAACAGCTCGACTGGCAGAGCCTCATCGCACACGGGCTTCAGGGGGTGGCGGTGGTGGAGACAAGCCAGAGGTGGCTCTGCAGGCCGCCATCCCATGGGCGGGGCACCTGTCTCCCTTCAGAGAGGATGATATGACTCATGCTCAGCTTCAGACGGAGGCCCAGGAGAGGGGTCAGACATCCCTCCATGCTCTGACCTTTTCACCCACTCTGCCACCGGCCGTCCCTGCTAGGGGTTCTCTTCTGGGTTGGAAGATCCGTGGCGGTGGCCACTGGCACCTCCGAGCCCGTCCTGGTCATTTGGCGGTTCCCGAAGGAATAGGCCGCAGATGAGGATCAGGATCAGGAGGCAGGCGGGCCAAGACACCTGTCCTCGTGATAAGACAGTTGGTCCGGGCTGAGCCCCGATGGCGTAGTGGTTGTGCGCGGGACAGCGGCCCACTGGGACGGAGGTTCAATTCCAGCAGTGGGGCTGGGCCTCCTACTCCCACCACCGGAGAGCAGTGATGGCTCCCCCCCCCCAAAAAAAAAGACAGTCGGTCCAAGCCAGCCCCCTCTACCTCGAGGACAGGCCTCCTGGCTCCGTCCTCTGAAGCCAGGCTCCTCTTGGCCCTGTCACTGTGGCCGTCAACTCCACGTCCAGGCCTCCTCCGGACCTAGCACCCTCTTCTCTGTTTCAGCCCGTGGTGGCATTTCACATCTCCTAGCTGGTTCTTCTCACCTCCTCCCGCTCCAGTTCTTCCTGTGGCGTCCCTTCCCCGCTTCTTTCTGCCTTTAAAAAAAACTCTGTGGGGGGCTGGGCCCTGATGGCGTAGTGGTTGAGTGAGGGACTGCGGCCCACTGGCTTGGCGGTTCAAATCCAGCAGCAGCTCTCCAGGAGCAAGGCTGGGCCTCCTACTCCCACCAGAGGGCAGTGATGCCCCCCCCCCACCACCAATAAAAGAGAATTTTAAAAAACTCTGTGGGGCTGGCTGCTACGACACACAACTCCTTGTCAATCAAAAGACGTGGCCTGCCTCCCAGCAGAGGTGATGAATAGGACAGAAAATGACCCAATCCCTCTCAGTAGGCCACAGACGCTTCATTTGAGCGGTTGGCTATGCAGAGTTTGTGGCCGCTTCATTTGCGTAGCTCTCCCATGGTTTCTTTCTTTTCTTTTTTTTTTTGGTTTTTGGGCATCACTGCTCTCCGGTGGTGGGAGTAGGAGGCCCAGCCCCACTGCTGGAATTGAACCTCCGTCCCAGTGGGCCGCAGTCCTGCGCACAACCACTACACCACCGGGGCTCAGCCCTCTCCCTTGGTCTCTCTGCGAGGTGTGTCCTGTCCCAAGATAGGTGGCAGTTCAGGACCAGACCAAAAAAATTTATCAAAGCACAAGATATTTAGCCTCCCTTAGAAATGTCAATCAGCCTGAACAAGTCAGACAGAGCAAAGGGAATTGCTTAGGGGGCACATCTCTGGAACCCCTTTTCCCAAAGAACCCAGGCAAACAGCTGCATGAAGGGGTTCTTTGAAAACAGCTATGTCTATGTCTGTGCATGTGTGTGTCTCTGAATGCATGCTTGCATGTGGGTGTTTAGGGCATAGGACTCTTGGGCTGACACCCAGGCGTCCTCAACAGCTCTCACGAGGGGAGTGACAGGGGCTGCAATTGGGAAGGGAGAGAAAGAGGTCTGTTAGCAAGCGGCATGACAGGAGACGTTCCCAACCCACAGGCAGCTGGTCAAGGCCGACCTGATACAAATCCCAACTTAGCCCCAAACACACTGGATTTTAGGCTGGTGGGCTAGCCCCTCTGTGTTAGTCTGAGAACCAAACCCTGAGACACAGATGTGTGTAAGAGAGAGTGTTGTATCCAAGAGTGGTTGTCTATTAAGAAAACACCCCTGCCCAGTCCAGATCAAGCTCATAAGTCTGATATTAGCCCATGTGTCCGATACCAGTCGATAAATTCCTCTTCTGGGGCTGAGCCCCGGTGGCGTAGTGGTTGTGCGCGGGACTGCAACCCACTGGGATGGAGGTTCAAGTCCAGCAGTGGGGCTGGGCCTCCTACTCCCACCACCGGAGAGCAATGATGCCTCCCCCCAAAAAAAATTCCTCTTCTGACTCTCAGGACACAGGCAATGATGCCGAACGCAGGAAGGCCGGCGGGTGGAAAGTCTTCTGGATCTAGTGGGGAAGGACGCGTGTCAGCGCTAGGGTGGGGTCTCCACGAGGCTCCTCCAGCTCCAGGGCTCTGGCTCCATCAGCGTCGCTCCATGCGCCTTGTCATCACAAATGTCAAGCAGCGTGTGTCCCGCCCCACCTTCAGGGACAGGAAGGCAGGAGTTCCCAGGATCCTCAGGGGAAGGCCATGCCCCCCAGACGTCTCATTGGCTCGTGACCCGATCGACAGGCTAGACTCCGCCCCTTCGCCAGTTGACAGGAGATGATGTAACAGTCACACCCTCCAAGCCTCATGGACGGGATCCCCAAGCTGGGTCCCATAGGGCTGCCTCACAGCATGGTGTCAGCAGTGGTCACAGCATAGCATGGCTGTGTTTTGTTCCGCTGGCCGTGGGTGGGGTGACGAGGGATTCGAACCGACTGAAGGGCCCTGATGACAGTGCGGTGACCACTGTGACGGTCACTGTGTCGCTGCTTCTCTGTGAGGTCTTCCTCTCATTTCTCCCAGCCTCTCCTGGTCCAGGCAAGCAG
Source organism: Nesogale talazaci (assembly GCA_004026705.1). Classification (NCBI taxonomy): domain Eukaryota; kingdom Metazoa; phylum Chordata; class Mammalia; order Afrosoricida; family Tenrecidae; genus Nesogale; species Nesogale talazaci. Next base: position 13,178 of record PVJH01029560.1, read on the forward strand.
ACTTTCTGCAGGGACTGGCTCCCCTACGACCAAACGCAAAGGATGTGCGATGAAGTCTCTCCACCGGGCCTCCTGGGAAGCTTCTGGCCACTCCCCTCCCACCCAGGGTGAGTTATTGCTCGACTGACTGGAAATCACGGTTGAGCAAGAGACTGGGTGGGCGCCCCTGGGTTCCTCAAGAGACCACTGCACCCTTTTCTGCCTTGTCTTGGGCTAGACCCCAGATACCAGACTCCGCCCTCTGGGGACAGAAGCCACAGTGGCAGGACACGTCTCCCAGCTGGCTGGTTTTCCCGGGAGGGCGGTTTGCTGCCCTGCCCTGGCCTCCTGAAGAGCACAGTGAGTTGGAGGCTACTACCTGTGCAGGTGAAGAAGCACAGAGAGGTGAGGTCACTTCTTCGGGACCGTCCAGCAGTGGAGGAGCAAGATTTGAGTCGAAGCTCTTAGGGCTTCAGGGGCCGCTTCCCTCAACAGGTCAGAGGTCTGCCCACGTCAGGCCACTGACTGACTGCTCACATCAAGGCAGCCCCTGGTGGGGAGGGGCAGGTCGTGGCTCAGGGAGGGACGTAGAGACACAAAAACACTATCGGGCTGAGCCCCGGTGGCGTAGTGGTTGTATGCGGGACTGCGGCCCACTGGGACGGAGGTTCAATTCCAGCAGTGGGGCTGGGCCTCCTACTCCCACCACCGAAGAGCAGTGATGCCCCCCCCAAAAAAAAAAAAAAGACAGGAGGATGGGAAGGGCAGATCTGGCAGACAGGACAGAGAGAGGGGACAGCATCCCTCTGACTGGATTACAGCTACAAAATGGTGCACCTCTTTCAGGTCCACTCATCCCTCCGGCCTTGGTCCAGGCTGTTCCCTCTGCTGGCATGCGGTCCCCACCTTTGTCGTCTCGGCTCAGTTGGCGCAGGGGGTAGAAGGCCTGCTGACCTGCTGACCAATGCCTGCCCTGCTGCGTTACCCTGCCTCCCAGACGGGGTGACTCCAGTCTGGAAAGTGCAAGGGAGCATAGAGGGGACCCCGCTGGGAAGATCGGGGACAGAATGTGCAAAGGCTCAGGATAGAATCTGGATGTCTTGGCCCCTGTATTCCTCCACAGCCTGGGGAGCCCTGTACACCGCAGGGCTCGGAGCCAGCACTCCTGCTGAGGACCAGACAGACAGGGCCAGACAGACAATGCTCCCTGTCTCTGGCGCCCCACAGCTAGGCTCTGATACTGCCCTAACCAGGCGGCTTTGCTGCTGCGGACTGAGGACTCTCACGGTTGTAAGATCCCCTCGTTGCTTCCGTTCCAACTTCCAGGGGCCCGTGACCAACAGAGGGAAGGAAGACTGCTTGGTTCCGAGCCGGCCACGCCATCTCTGCTCCGTCTGAGCCCACAGCTGCAGCTGGTGGGCTGCTGGAGGGGCTTCCCCTCTCACGCAGACTTTACCCAGCATGCTGCCCTTCTCCAGGGACCCGTCCCTCCTGATGACTGTCCAATGTACAGGAGACAAGGTCTCGGCCCAAGGTGGCCTGGTAGTGCTGTTGAGTAAGTGTCGGACTGCTAACCACAAGGTCAGCGGTTCAAACCCACCAGGCAGTTTGGGGGAGAAAGATGAGGCTGTCTGTTCCCAGAGAGACTGACAGCTTCAGAAATCCTGGATCAGATTGCTTCAGGTTGAAATGGATTTGACGGCAGGGGGCTTGGCTTGGGCGGCAGAGACTGTGCCGTGAGAGGGCTAGTCCTCTGCCCTCTGCTATCCAGCCACTTCCCAGGTGAGGGTCTCGTGGCTCTGGAGGGGAAGTGAGCTTCGGTGTCACCTGAGTGATGCTTTGATGAGAGCAGGGAGGTCATTTTCAAAGAGGAGGTGAGATGTGGGTCCTCTTTTGAAGGCAGCAGCTGCCCTCAAAGTCACGCTTTCCAAAGTGATTTCGCGGTTTCCGGTGACTCAGGCCATTCAGCTGACAGATAAGATTGGAGGCCAATGTCCAGGGGCTGCTCAGCTGGGCTGTTGGAGGAGGCCCCCTCCCTCGCCCTCCCTCAGACCCGAGACAGGAGGAACAAGTCTACCAGGAGTGGATGCTGCAGGTGCAAAGACCCACGAGGTGGGGACATGACGAGGGAGCAGGAAGGGGCCTGTGGGCACAATGAGGGGGTGGGGGGGTGGGAGTGAGGATAGGAGCAGACAAGCCAGGGCCACAGTTAGGGTTCTGCTTGGACACTGAGTGAGCTGGGAGCCCTTATCAAGTTCTGGGCAGAAATGTGAGAAAACCAACAGGCTTGCCTCGGCTGCTGCGTGGAGACTGGGTAGCCAGGGCAGGCAGCAGGGCAGGCAGATCTTCATGCGGGTGGGCAGTGGGTGTGGAGAGAAGGGGTCTAGCTGCTGGGAGATTCTAACCGTAGAAGCGACGGGATTTGCCGGGGCCAGAGGGAAGAGGGAGGGCCCCTCTGGTTTGGGGTCTAAGAGCAGAGGTATGGATTATGGAGATGCCGCTCCCTGGAACAGGTTGGGGGACTGGATTGCCACTGCTCACTGGCCATCCAGCAGAGCTACGGTGAAAGACTGGCTGGCTGGGCAGCTGCTATATGGATGCCCCCTAGATCATACACGCAAGAGGGTCATTCGTACATGCCTGCTGACCTGGCCTGCAGGGCCTGGAGGGATCCCAGCTCCAGGCATCCAGAGAGGCAGACAAGGGGCCCCCGGGGCCCTGCCAGCATCGCCTGATGACATGGCAGGGTGATCAGGGAAAGCTTCCAGGAGGAGGTGGGAGAGGACTTTGGGCAGACAGGCATTCTGGGAAGGCGGCTGCCTCTGCAGGGAGGTGAAGAAGGGGACCCCAAAAGCCCCAGCAGAGCTGCAGTTCACCCTCTGGACTCACCCGGGTTCGGAGACGGTGGCCGAGACGCCACGTTCCTGAGGTCTCCATTCTGAACTCCATCAAATGGGAACGGTTCCCCGGTTCGTGGTAGGTATGCGTTAACCCACTAAGTACAGGAGAGACTGCAGCACAGCCGCCCATGGGTGAGGTGCCTGAGGGGGCCGAGGAACGGGGGCACTTAATTCCTCTGGGGCAATGGGGAGCCATGGAAAGTTCTATGCAGGGTGACAAGAAGATACTCCATTCTGTCCTTCCTATCTGCCCCCTGTGCCCCCTCACCAGCCACCCACCCCCTCCCATCTCAGGCGGGGGCCTGGGACACGTCCCCTAATGACAGCCAATGTTCGGAGAGCACTTAACTACATCCGGGGTGCCCTTCCAAAGCCACCAGTTCTCACAAGAGCCCTGTCTCTGGGGCTGGGCCTTCGATGGCAGACAGATGGTGAAACTGAGGGGCTGAGACGAGAAGCAGAACTGAATGAGGAGCCCCAGCAGCCACACGTGCCTCTCCGCCTGGGAGGCCACCCGGAGCCCTTGGCGGGTGACTGGGGCTCTGATCCTGTCTGGTGGACCCCAAATGCCCGAGCCGGGGGCTTTTAACTAACTCCCTGTCAAGCTGAGCCTTGTGGTTTTGCATGACCCTCGACCCCCCCCCTCGGCCTGGACTCCCTCGACCCCCCTCGGCGTTCTCACTCCTTGAGCTGTGGAGAAAAGCCCTTCCTGGGCTCCCCGGGGCCAGTGTCCCCAGCCTCATTGTGCCTGTCCTCCTTCCCAGGAGACTTTCCAAGAAGGGGCCTCTGCCCACCCAGTCCCCAGCCCTGCCCCAGGAACCCACTGGTCAGCCCCTCCAGCTGCCAGCGGAGGAGACCATGCCCTCGGACAGGCTCCTGGAGGAGTGCATCATCCGCAAAGGGGCATACAGGCTCGATGCCTGCAGCTGGATCAGGGCAAAGGACATGCCGGGGAGAAGCGGGGAAAGGGAGAGGGGGTCCCGGGAAAAACACACACCAGTGATTTACTCTGTGGGTTTTATTGGTCTGCAGGGGTGGTGGGAGGGGGTGAGGGGGACATTATTCCACATGAATAATGCAGGCACATCAACTCCTCTCCGGGTCGACTTGATCAGTGGATGAAGGACCCCGGACAGAGACGGGGCCACCTTCACACGCAGCTTCTGACCGGACGATCGCCCAGGTCCGTCTCTCTTAAAAGAGGATGCTGCCCACGACGGGGTGCGCGGGCTGCCCCTGCCCGCTCTTAAACACTCTTTAACGCCGGGGACTGCTGTGCTGCTTGCTGTTCAGGATGGCTCCATCGTGCCGGCTTCCCGTGAGGGACTGGGGGGAGGAGGGGGCCTGGAGCTGGAGAGACACCGGTCTGAGAAGAATCCAGAAGCTTGCTCAGGTTCCTGTGTGGCATCTACTCCATCGCTCAGTAGCCAGCCATGATGTCATAAGACCATCAGATTTCCGGTAGGGGGAAAGCACTGGGGGGGTTGGAAAGAATGGATATTTCTGAGCCTCCCTTGAGGCAGGCAGGCAGGCAGGCAAGCGGGGGAAGGGGCTGGATGTGTTGGGAGGGGCTGAGGGGCGGCTGGCTGGCTGGCTGGCTGGCTGGCGGGGAGGCCGGAGAAATGCTTGTGATATTAAATGTCAGGCGAAAAACCTGAACAATCCAGCCACCCAGATGTGGTCTAAATCTCCAGATGTTGGGCAACGAGCAGACAATGCACTTCCCACCCCCTCCCACCCCCCACCCCTGAGAGTCGTCTGACATTTCGGCGGTGACCCTGGCCCTCTGCCAGGGAGCTGCCAGAAGCCGTACATCATCGCCGCTGCCCACCCCTGGGTCTGGGATTTTTTTTCCTAAATCTTTACACACGGATGACAGGAGTAACTAGGTCCAGATTTTTAAAGGCTGTTGAAGCCGTGATTTGAAAAGTTCAGTCCCTGGAATTAGCTTCCCCGGAAAACGCCATGTAGGCCAAAGAGGAGGGGGAGCTGGGGGGAGTGGAGGGGGAAGAAGGGTGGTGGGAATCCTTCAGCCAACACACACACACACACACACACCCCACAAACATATGTGACTTCTAAGCCGGAGGACTTTAAAACACAAAACAAAACCAGCCAGTCTGAGAGGCAAGCCGGCTGACAAGCAGAAGCCAGCGATGAGCCTTCCCCAGGCGCCCCCCCCCCCCATTCCGAAAAGGCTCCCAGCTTTGTTCTTCTGACAAAGCCCCTCGCTTCCAAGCAGCAGGCAGTTGCCAACAAAAGGAGGAGGGCTCATTTACACTCCGCCTGGGCTCAGGAGTCGGAAGGTGCAGAGCTGGAAAGGGCTCTGCCTGGGCCTCTGCCCACAGCTAGCCAGGGGCACCCCCAGTCCCCCTGGGGTGGGGAGGGGGAGCGCCGCAGGCCACAGACCAGCAGGGTCCTAGCCTCCTGGCCACATGCCTGCTGAGGCTACCTCGAGGCTTGTAACATCACGGTTAATTGCCCGGAAAACGAGCCAGGCATGATAGGACTCCCAGGGACACAGGCCTGAGCCTTCCCGGGCAGGGGCAGGGGCCACAGAGGAGGTTGGGGGTGGGGGTGGCATCTCTCATTAAACCAAGGGGGTGGGTCATTGAGAAAAAGGGGTGTGTGTGTCTGATCCAGACAACTTCGGGTTGAGACCTCCGGGCGGGCCGAATCTCCCACAACAAGCCCTGCACATGACAGAGGAGGGGGTTGAGGGCCAGGAGCAGGCTAGTGGCCCACCGTAGGTCACCAGACTAATTAGGAGGACAGCCTGGAGCAAGGGACAGAAAACAGGCCAGGCGTTCGGCAGTTCTTCCTGGAAGGTACCTCACCGAAGCCTCCCTCACCCGGAGAGGGAGGGCTTATCATTAACCTCCCTTTCCAGAGGCGCCCGAGGAGCTGCAGAGAGGTTAAGTAATTTGCTCAAGGTCACACAGCTCGTCATTAGCCAAGCTTGGCCTGAACTCCGAGACTCTGAATCCAGTGCTCTTTCCATTGGAGGAGGGGGTGGGGGCATGCAGTTGAGAGTTCCGGGGGGGTGGGGGTGAGGGTGGGGGTGGGGGGAATCGTGAATCTGATTTAAATACAGATGTAAAAGGCTGGCGGATCCCCTCAGATCCCTGCAGAATGATTCACAGGACAGAGTCGTCGTTGCAAATTAATTTTTTAAAGCCATCGCAGGCGTGAGGGCTGGCGGGCTGGGTGGGTGGGGAGGCGGCTTTTCTTCTGTCCCTGGCAGAGCCTGAATAAAGCCAGGGCTGTTCTAGAGCCAATCTCCGAAGGGGGGCAGGGGCGTCTAAAAGCTTTGTCGTGCACCTGTGAGAACGCAATCGCTGCAGGAAAGGTGCCAGAAGCCCAGGTCTGTTGGAGCCTGTAACGGGGAAACCCGGGTGCGTAAAATGAAAGTGGTCCTTGCCTGTCCAATTCTGTTTCCTGGGCAGGGCTTTACAGGGGCCCCAGGGGCTCTGGGACACCCAGTGGGATGGAGGGGCCAGATACCACTGGCAGCACTGCTGAGAAAGCTGCTTCCGACGGCAAGGATGCAAAAAAGAGGCTTATCAGAGCTCAGGAAACCACCTTCTCCAGGAGAGGGGCACCCTGGGTGTCTGGCCCAGCTCCTCCACAGGCCGGGTTCCCGGCCAGCTCTGGCACTGCAGCGGCCTGTCTGCGCCAGGCCTCACACTCTGCCCGCTGACCTGTGGTTTCCTTACTTTGTGTCTGTGAGGACTCAGGGCCAGGAGAGGGGAATGAAAGGTTCCCGTGCTGTCTGGATGCCTGGCCTGGCCTGGCAGACCCCGTGTTTCCCGGGAAACCCGCCCTGTTGCTTATGTGTTCTGTCTTGTGTACACCCAGAGGCAAGCCAGGCCCTGCCTGCATGGAGCCTACAGTCCATAAGGTTAGCGATGTGAATGTATCTTTATAGGGTGGGGTCTGTCCCAATCAGGGAAGTCGGAAGGCTTGCTGGAGGAGGTGGCACTAGAACTGGGATCCACGGGACAAGGAGGTTTGGTGTCCCCCACAGAGAGGCCTTCAGCAAGCCCCCCTAAGGTTGTTGCTGCCCCCCATCCCACCCCCACCTGCACTGAGAGTCCCTTCTGTCTCCTTGCTGCCTCTCCTTGTCAAGGTCCTTCCGAAAACTAAATTCACCGCCAAGGTCCTTCTGAAAACTAAATTCACTGCCAACTGGCCTAAAAGCCCTGTAAGGGCTGAGAGTAAGTCTGCCCTTGTTCCCATCAGAGCTGCCCCTATCCAATACATACAAGGTGTCTGGTGACTACTGGTTGATCCTGAAGAATAATCATGTGCAAAGGCCCTGTGGTGGGCAGAATCACACAAAGAGAATGGCACGGAGAGCAGGGAGGGTGGGAGAGTAGGACACCTTAGGGTCTTCCTGGACGCCTGGGCCTCTCTTTTGCCTCTGGGCTTCCCTTTGCCCTGCCTGGCCTGGCAGAACCCGTGTTTCTAGGGAAACCTGCCCTGTTACTTAGGTGTCCGTGGCTGAATGGGAGAAGGCGACCTCTGCCCCCCCCCCCCACCACCACCCAGACTTCGCCCGGTGTTTGGGGAAGATGAATGCTAGCATCACCCACCGCCACCCACCCCACCTGCTTGAGGTACTCTCTCTGCCACTGCCCCTCTCCTCCATGCCACCTGTTAGGGAGTGGGAGGTGTCCCCCTACCCCCATCCCCACCCCACACGCTCACTGTCCAGGCCTCCTGCCGCCAAGCCTCTCATCAGTACTCATCAACTCTGCAGCCTGCCTGGTTTCTCTTCCCTGAGGCACCTGTGCACAGGGAAAATGCCAGCTGCGGGTTTGGACAGCTTTCCATGGGTCCTCCTCTGAACACTGGCATGTGTGACCGCGTTGGCGTCTCTGGGCCTTCGACGGCTCAGGATGGGAGCGGGCGGAGGCCGGCAGGGTGGTGCTGAGGGAACCCTCGCCCAAACTTGAAATGAACCCCACCCCCATCTTCATCCAAAACTCCTCCCCCGGCCCGCCCCCGCCCTACCTCTGCAGCCCGAGCGCAGTGGGGGAACAGAACGAGGCTGGGACACACAGGACCCCGAAGGCGGCTGGAGGAGGTGAAAGGCGAGCACTCCGGGCTGGAGGAGGTGACAGGCGAGCACCCCGGGCGGGAGGCGCGGATCCGGCTCCCGAGCGGCCGCGCGGGACCCTGCTAGTCACTCGCCGGCCCCGCGTCTGCATCCCACTCTGCAAACTTTCCAGGCAGGCTGGCTCTCGGGTCACACCGCGCTGGGCTCCCAGGCCAGCCCGCCTGGTCGCCCCTGGTCCAAGTCCGCGTCTGCAGCCTCATCAGCCGTGAGTCCTGGGCGCTGCCGGCCTCAGCCCTCAGGGCCCTGTTGGAACCACGCTGCCCCTCGGCCGGCCCATTCGCGCCCGTCTACACCGTCCGGGCGGCTTCCAGCGTCTACACTGTTCGGGCGTCTCCGGGATCCCTGGCGACTTGGCCATCACGAGCCACAGCCCCGGGGTCGTCGGGGATGGAGGGGTCTCCCTCGGGAGCCGCGTCTACACCGCCTGGGCAGCCCCTGGGTCCTGGAGCGCCGCGTCGACACCGTCCTGCCAGTGCAGCGGGTCATCAGAGACGTTTCCCCCGGGGGCCGCGGCGGCCCCGCCTGGGCACCCCCTGGTCGCGGACCACACCTCCGCTTAGCGACAGCGGCCCCGCGACACCGCGGTGGGAGGAGCCCCCAATCTTCTCCGGCCGCCCGGTCCCCTGCCTAGCCGGTCCGGGGCAGCTTACCAAGCCCGCGGGCTCACGCTCCCGTCCCGGCCCCGCTCGCCCTTTCCTGCCTTCTACAAGATCGTCAGTGGCGAAAGAAGATGTTGGGAATCCTCCCGAATCCTGTGGCCGCTCACCCCCCAGCGCCCCGCTCCGCTTTTTCCGCTCTTTGGGACAATGCGCCGCCCCGGCGTCCGGCCGGCCACCAGCCACGGGGCTCCCTGCGGGCGCGGGGGGCGGGGCCGGGGCGGGGCCGGGGCGGGGCCGGGGCGGGCCGGGGCGGGGCGCGTCGGCTGAGGCCGCCCACCCTCGGGAAGAGGTGGCCTGCGACTCGGACTGCTGTTCCGGCTCCTGATTGGTCGTCCGGCTGGCGATGCTGACGGCTGATTGGCTGAGGGGCTCAGCCAGTGGGGGTGGCGGTGTTCGTGCTTCATTCTTTGCTTTTTTTTTTTTTTTTTGTCCTCTTGGCAGCAGCTGCTCTTTTGGGTTCTGAGCGCTGGAGCGTTTTTTTTTTCCCTCGCTGCCTTCCTGCAACCCGAATGGTAAATACCAGCCGGGGGCTGGGGGCAGGGCCCGCACCCCGCTGTGTCTCCAGGTCTTGGCCCACAGCAGGGGCTCAAAACGCTAAGGTTGAGTGAATTCTTATATGCATCCAGCTTTTTTATTTTTTTTATTTTTTTATTTTTTTAGGCATCACTGCCGTGGTGGCCCAGCCTTTGCTCCTGTGGAGCTGGAATTGAACCTCCCTCCCAGAGGGCCGCAGTCCCGCGCACAACCACTACACCACCAGGGCTCAGCCCATGCATCCAGCTTTTTTAAAAAAATCATCTTCTTGGGGGCTCATACACCTCTTATCACAATCCATCCATCCATCCATTGCATGCAAAGCACGTGTACATTTGTTACCACCATCATTCTCAAAACATTTCCTCCTTACACCCTTGGTGTTAGCTCCTCGTTTTCCCCCTCCCTCCCTACTCCCCTTCCTCATGAAGCCTTGCTAATTTATAAGCTATTATTATTTTGTCATATGTCATATGTCCGATGTCTCCCTTCACCCACTTCCCTGTTGTCCGGACCCCAGGGAGGTTGTAGGTAATCCTTGTAATCCTTCCTTCCACCCTCCCGGCATCCCCGCTCTCATCACTCACTGGTCCTGAAGGAATCACCATCCAGCTTTTTAGAACCCAAACCCCAGTTCACTGCCACCCAGTTGCTTCCGACTCCTCCCCACCTTACAGTACAGGATAGAACAATTCCATGGAGCTTCTAACGCAGTAAATCTTTCCAGAAGCCGGCTGCAGAACAGTTATCGGCTGCCCGGGACAGCCACCGCGCTCCAAGAGCTCTGGGAACAAAACCAAACCAAACCAACAAGATCTCCTCCGGTTTCTTAGCGCTACGTTCAGTGCTGGCAGCACTGCTGGTACCTGGTCTGACGATACGCCTCCAAAGACGGGGAAACTGAGGTGCAGAGAAATGTAGCCACCGGTCTAAAGGCACCTGCGTGTGGGTGACTGATGCCTTTCGCACAGTGGTGCCTTGTGGGGTGTCAGGGTCTCAGTTTCCCCCTCAGGCAAAAGACCAGGTGAGAGCCAAAGATGGCCTAGAAGGGGAGTCATTTCAAGGAGGGGGCTCTACCTAGCCTCCGTGGTAAAATCCCTGTGGTCCGCTGGGCTCTCTCCCTTCCCCAGGAAGTCCCCCACGCACCCCCACCTCAACTCCAATCCCTCTCCCTCACCCCTGCCTAAGAAACCACGAGGTCATGACATCACAGCGCAGGTTTGATGCATGCACCCCCCTCAAACCAAGTGATCTCCTATCTCTGAAGGTTTGGGTCCACAGGAGGGTCCACAGAAACCACCATCAAGCAGGAATGCTGCCTGGTGAGGGGTGGGGGTGTCACTGGGAGCCCCCTTTTGATGGAAGGATGATTTCTAAGATGGGAGGGGGAGAGGACCTCCCCTGACACAAGAGCATGCAGGAGCTGCCACTGGAGGGTTAATTGACCAGTTCTGCCTATAGGGAAGTGGGCAGCCAGGCCCAGGCCCTCTCTCAGAGAGAGGGCTCGAACCTGCTGCACAGGCATCAGGATTCAGAGGGCTGCCTGGGAACCTTCTGAGGGGGGTGGACCCATGCAGGGACAGGAACAAAGGAGAGGCTGCGTCTGCTGGGACGTGGGTGAGACTCCATCTTCGGCGACTTGGCCCGAAAGCCCAGGACGGCTGAGGAAACGGAGGGGGTCGAGGGCAGAGGGCAGCTGGCTAGGACTGTCCAGCATGAGCTGTGGGCCCTGTGGGCCTCTCCTAGCCTGCTGCAAACCAGGCAAAGGTCACTGGCCACCCACAGAGTCTGAATTTGCGGGCCAAGGGCTGCCCAGGTCTGCTCTTGACATTCACACGGTAGAATGGCCCCCAGAGGGTTTCCTTGCCTCAGCAGCTCTTGGGAGGGGAAGGCCAGCTCTTTCTCACACAGCGACCCGCGGGTCCCAATTGCGAGCCTTTCTGTTAGCAGCAGAGTGCTTCGACCATGGGGGGGGGGGCACCCAGAACTCCCTTGGTGTCACCGGCCCAAAGCCTGAGCCCCTCAGGCGCACTGCCTTTCTCACTCACTGCCAGTGAGCCAGTGCCCTCTTCTCATGACCCGGGGCGCATAGTGGCTGGTGGTTTCTGGCTGGGGACCTTGCGGTTAGCAGCAGCCCGCCCGGTAAGCGCCGTGCCACTGGAGCATGCACGAGGCTATGAATCTTGGCGGAAATAGACGGCCTCATCTTTCTTCCTGAGAGTGACTGATGAGCTTGAACCGCTGAGGCTCCCCTCGGCGACCAGAGGCTTCATCCGCCGTGCCGCCAGAGCTTCTGCAAGTAGAAGCCACCCACTCCCCGCTGCCAGCGGGTCCCTTCTGACTGGCAACGCACCGAGAAGACACAGGAGCATTCCCTAGGGTTTGAAGGCTGCAGTTCTTACCAGACCAGACAGCCTCGGCTTTGCCCTCAGGAGTGGCTTGTGGCTTCCAATGGCTGATCTAGCAGTTAGCGGCCCAATGTGTACCCCACTGGAACCCCCCGCCCACCCCCCCCAAATCCTCCCGACCCCCGGTCCTCGAGCCGAGGCCACCTCACAGGGACCCTGCAGGCGAGGGAAGACCTGCCCCTCTGAGATTCTGAGAGTGTCCCTCTGTACGGCAGTGAAAGGCCGCGTCTTTCTCCCACGGAGCGCGGTGGTGTGGCCCTGCTGGCCTCGCGGGGAGGAACCGCTGTGCCACCAAGCCTCTCCCCAGGACTCCAGCATTGTCAGATGCTCAGCTCTGCGCAAACACCTCCCTGCGTCCCACCGCTTCAACAGGTCACTCAAGGGACCTGCCTGACGGCGCCGGGGGCTAGACACACAACTATAGTGTCTACGACCGTCCGCCCCTGCTTCGTGGACCCTCCAGATCCTGAGGAAGGAGCCCTAAAGCACAGGGTGAGGAGAGAGAAGCTCAAATCGACCCCAAGGCGAAGCAGAGAGGAGGGCCTGACGGTGGGCGAGCCCGGGAGCAGGCAGAGAGGACTTGTCCAGGAGGGGAATGGCTGCTGAGGCTTGAAGAAAAAGTGGTGTGGGGATGGAGGCGGGAGTGCTAAGTGGGCAGGGAGGAAGGAGGTGGGAGGGGATGGCTGGCCTGGCACCCCTTCATTCAGTCATGTCATCTCTCGCTCAACAGTTCAGTACCGAATTCGGGGCCCAAAGAGATGGACAGAGACAGAGCTTCCTAGCTGACATCCCGGTTGGGTGGGGACCCACCGAGCAAGACAGGCCTGGAAAAGAGAAGCCAGACCCCAGGAAGGACTGGAGAGGAAAGAGGAGCAGGGAGTGGGAGCCCGAGTGCCCGGGGTCAGGCAGGCCTGCCATTCTAAAGGCCGGGGGTGGGGAGTCGGGGTGGTGTGGTGTCAGGAAGCTTTCTCTGAGAAATGACATTGGCACAAAGCCCTGAAAGAGAGGAAAGAATATTGGCTCCATGCTGCTCAATCGGCAAAGAACATTCTGGAACGAGGCGTGTGCAGAAGTCCCGAGGCCAGTGGATCCAGGCTGTGTTCCTCTCCTAG
>PVJH01029561.1:0-25868 GCA_004026705.1 Nesogale talazaci
TCTGCTGGATGGCTCCCGACAGGACTTGGAGTGTCGATATGGAATCTAGGATCTCATTCTCTTTTTCCTTCTTTGTTTGCTTCTGTGTGGACATGGCAGGCAGGTTCCTCTCTCCAACCTGGAGGTCTAGTGCTGTCCTCTGTAGCACATACTTCCAGGGAGAGGTTTCGTTTGACTCTGAACCACAATCATTTTTAGAACATTTTCTTCTTCCTTGTACTCATTATTCATGTTATTTTTTCTTTTTCCAATTTTGGCAAAAATAAACACAACAAAACATTCTCCAATTCAGCTGAGCCCCGGTGGCGTAGTGGTATTGTGTGGGACTGTGGCTCACAGGGTTGGCGGTTCAAATCCAGCAGCAGCTCTCCAGGAGCAAGGCTGAGCTTCCTACTCCCACTAGGGCAGAGATGCGGAAAAAAAACAAAACATTCTCAATTCAACAACTTCTACATGTGGAATCCATGGATTATGTTCTGTGTTGTACAGCCTTTACTGAAATCCCTTTCCAAATTGTTCCACCACCATTAAAATAAATTGAATGCCCTATAATCAAAACTCTTTCTCCTTCATATAGGGTAGCTATGGGCCATATTTGGTTCCTTCTTCCTTTTTTTAGTAGTTTTCTTGATGGAATATCCACATATACACTTCCATAGTTAAATCACTTTTAAAAAGTGTTGTATATACATCATCACAGTTAGTTCTAATGCTCCCTTCCCACCTCCTGCATTGATTGCTTCCCAGATCCTTTAACCCTCCCTGTCACCTCCACCCCCACTATTTCCCAATAAACCATAGCAGCAGTTATTGTCTCTATACATAAACTCCTTCTGTGTTTCACAAATTATAAGACAACAGGAAAAAAATTTAAAAACTATAATGAAACAGTAAGAAAGAAAAGACCACCAATAATATTTTAAAAGGCAGAGAAGAAAATTTCTGTTGTGGAATAATTAAGAAATATTTGAGTATAGAGTAATTCAGGTTGGGTCAAGAGAGATGAAACCTGACAAATCGTATTATACCATGGTTCTAGCCACCACAATCAAGTTTGCAATCATCTCTCTCTCTTAAAGTTGTTCGAGTTTCTTGCCTGTGACTAGTGGGAATCTGCCAGAGGCTTAATCTGACTAGCTAGTCTGCAGATAGATTTTTAGTTCCCACTGTTCTCCATCGCCTTCTACAAATTGGATGTTTACAATTTAAGCTCTAATACTTTGCTCTTCATCATATTTTGATTTTGTTGTCTGTTTGTAATCATCTTTGGCTCACACAGGCCGATGCACATCTTCCATTGGACTTAGTTGATACCTCACTTAGATGATAGCTTGTTGGAATACAAGTCTTTAATGCCTCAGATACTATTCCAATTGATACCTGGGTACCATTTGCTTTCTTTGCTGTAGCACCTTTATCTTTAGTGATCTCTTCATGAAGGCAAGTATTGAGCAGGGCCATGTTATAAGAATTAACTGTTCTTGGATTGGGCTAGAATTACATGGGAGCCCATCTGCTTATACCTAGGTTATGGATTACTTAGGCAGTCATAATATGACAAAAACAAAGGCTAAGGCCATTACCAACAAGAACAAAAACAAAAAAAACCCCTCAAAAATGAAAGAGAAAGAAAGAAAAACATTGTCAATCATTCCCCCAGGGTATAAGGCAATTGCACTGATAGCATCAATAATTTATCCAAGGGCATAGAATCTAAATAACTGTTGATATAAGGAATTTATGTGAGTATAGTATAACTGTGAACTGAAATCCATGAGTTGTTTCTTTGTAGATGAATTTCTTAATTGCTTGAGCTGTATTTACACTGAGCATGAAGGTTGGTGCTAGAGGAAATTTTCCTGTATCATTTCTTACAAGGGCAGACCTCTAACTCTCAGATTAAAACCTGTCATATTAATGCAAGGGGATATTGAGGTACTAAGAATGTTATGGCTTCTGGGTTTTAAAATGGAAATTTTACTGGCACTCTGTGATGCTCACCTTCCCGACATGATCGATGAAGACAAAATGAGTACATAAGCAAAGTGGTGAATAAAAGCTGACGGTGCCCACCTATCAAAAGATATAGCATCTGGGGTTTTAAAGGCATGAAGATAAACAAGTGGCCATCTAGTTCAGAAGCAACAAAGCCCACATGGAAGAAGCACACCAGCCTGTGTAATCATGAGGTGTCGATGGAATCAGATATCAGGTATCTAAGACCCAGAACAAAATTATACCCAGTGTGAATGGAGAAGGGTAGGAGGAGGCATGGAGTGGGGACCCCATGCCCATCTGTAGACAATTGGACATCCCCTCACAGAGGGTTCACAGGGAAGAGATGAGCCAGTCAGGGTGCAGTATAGCACACAACTTTCCTCTAGTTATTTTTTTAAATTTAATTTTTCCTCTAGTTCTTTGGTGCTTCCTTCACCACATTATCATGACTTCAATTCTACCTTACAAATCAGATTAGACCAGAGCACGTGCACTGTTACACATTAGAGCCTGCAACACAGGGAATCCAGGATAGATAAACCCCTCCGGGTCAACTATGAGAGTAGAGATAACAGGAGGATTAGGGGAGGGTGGGGAGAAAAGGGGACTCAATCAAAAGGATCAACCCAGAACCCCCTCCCAAGGGGACAAATAACAGAAAAGTGGGTGAGAGGTGACGGAGGATGATGTAAGATATGGAAATAATAGTCTATAACTTATCAAGGATTCGTGAGAGAGGGTGAGCAGGGGAGGAAGGAGGATGAAATGGGGAGCTGATATCAGGGGTTCAAGTGGGAAGAAAATGCCTTGAAAATGATGATGGTGGCATATGTGCAAAGGTGCTTGACACATTAGAAGAATGTATGGATGGTGATCAGAGATGTGAGGGTCCCCAATAAAAGTATTTTTTAAAATGGAGATTTTAGGAAAACCGTTGACTCATAAAATAAAGTAGAAGAAAAATAGTTAGAAACTTTAGGTTAACATAAAGATGTTGCAAGATAAAGCATATGAAATGCAATAACTTGACAATGCTATCAATAACAGTTGCACATTTACTGCCATGGAGTCAATTCTGCCTCCTCACAACCCTAAAGGACAGAGTCGAGCTGTCCCGGTGGGGTCTGAGGGCGTCTATATTTACATCTTCCTCCCATGGAGCAGGTGGTAGTTTCAAATTGATGACTTTGCTAGTTATAAGCTCTAATACAAGTATATTAGAAGCAGGAAGAAGTTGAACATGGTGTAAATAAGCTATATCTTTGTGTCATAACAGGACATCCAAGGGTCTGAAATAGATTTAAATGCTTATAGGGCATGTTATTTGCATAGGGAAATGATCAGAATAACTAAAAACAATTGCTGAAAATGAGAATGTGCTGAGGATATGTGGAATAGTAGACTTGTTTTTGCATATATTCATCTGTACTAATTTTAACTTTCTAAACAATGTATACATACAGTGCTTTTTCCTGTTTTCTGTCAAAATTTTCTGCCACCTATTTTAAGCAGCTGACTATTGTTCTTCTAAATGCCCCAATAAAAAATCTAAAACCCTCCCCTCATCTGAGTTATTCCCACGTCTATTTCTGCCTGTACAACACTTGAGTATTCAATCTTTTCTTGTTTTATCATGTGCACATAAGTTGACTAGGAAACAGTATTTCCACGTGTGGTCAAGATAACATAAAAATATATTACTTTAGTGTGTTGATAAATATTTAATCACCAGCTCTCTGGAGAAGAAAAATATATACATGTGCACTTATTAATCTTACTGGAAGGACATATATAGTACATAAGTTATAAATGATATATACTACTCTTTATTATAAAAGCAAGTTTTAAAAACCTTGCACTCTCCACTCCTGCCTTTCTCTTTGATGTAGATTCTACTCCAGCCAAATTGGAATGTTTGTTAACCTAAGCACACAATATTAATTCTTCCTTGGTTTTTTTGGCTTGTTTCCTAGAAATGCCCTCCCTATTCTTCAAGGTTCAGCTCTGATTCACCACCTCCAAAAGACTTCCTTAGTCCCTTTACAGAACTTCTCTCTCCTTCCACTGGGGTTCTCATAAATCCCTTCCTCTAATTACATCACTTACTTACAATTTTCTCAATTACATTACTTACAACAGTATTTATTTCCCCGTCTCACCTAACCATCTTTCACATAAACTACCAAACTGATCTTTCTTAAATACAAATCTGACTCTGTCATTGTGCTGCTCCAAATTCACCTCAACTTCATTGCATGACTTTCACCATATTGTCCACTTGAGAAAATGTCTGTGTTAGTCTAGGTAGACTAGAGAAACAAATCTAGGGAGACTCATATGTGCTTAAGAGAGAACTTTACATCACAGAGTAATTGCATATTAAGAAAATATCCCAGCCCAGTCCAGTTCATGTCCCTAAGTCTGATTTTAGCCTTTATGTCTGATAACAGTCTATAAATTCCTCTTCAGAATCACGCAACATATGCAATGATGTCAAATACAGGAAGATCACAGGCCAGTCGGTGGAAAATCATGGATTCAGTCAAGGTGGAAGCATCTCTACACTAGTGTGGGTCTGCACGTGACTCCTTCAGTTGCAGGACTCTGGGCTCTGGCTCCATCAGTATAGTTCCATGTGGCTTGTCAAAAGGAATGTGTAGCTGAGGAAATGTCTGGCCTTCAGTGAGCTAGTTATCTCCATTGTGTCTCCAAATGAGGTCATTAAGCTGTGACCTGATTGGTAGACTAGACTCCACCCCTTCCTCAAACTGACAGTAGATTATGTTACTGCCACAATGTCCAAACCCAAAAATCAAACTTACTATAAGGAGCTTATTCAAATTCATAGAGACCCTGTGAGACAAAGTAGAATTACCCTATAAATCAAGGCTGTAAACAGAAACAGACTGTCACATCTTTTCCCCATGGAGCACCTGGTAGGTTTGAACCACTCATCTTTTGGTTAACAACCAAATGCTTAACAATTGCACGATCAGGGATCCTAGACAATGTTCAGTTTCTCCAAAATCCACACTCTCACCCTACATACACCTTTGCTTAAGAAACTCTTCTGCTTGGGATATTGTTTCCTCCCTTTCCATGTAGTAAACAACTGTTTTTTTTTAACTAGCAATAATTTATTTTAATACTCAACATCTTAGAACATGAACACATGTATACCACAATTTGAGTTTTTTTTTTTTTTTGGCATCACTGCTCTCCGGTGGTGGGAGTAGGAGGCCCAGCCCCACTGCTGGAATTGAACCTCCGTCCCAGTGGGCCGCAGTCCCGCGCACAACCACTACGCCACCGAGGCTCAGCCATATACCACAATTTATGTATCTGTGTTCGAACATTCAGGGTGTTTTAGTTTGGGTTGTTTTAATCATTTTATTGGGGGCTCATACATCGTTTTTCACAATACATAAATAAACATACTGTGTCAAGCACCCTCAAATGTCCACTTCTATTATCATTCTCCAATCTTCCGCCTTTTCCCTTAAGCCCCTATTATCGGCTTTTCCATCCCTTCCCCTCTTCCCCTGCTCTCTCCTCCCCACCAACCCTCAATACTTTATACATTGTTATTGTTCTGTCATATCTTACACTGCCTGACCTCTCCCCCAACCCACTCCTTTGATGTCCATCCTTCAAATAGAAGTTTATGTGTATATCCTTGCAGTTGGTTCCGTCTCTCTACCCCACCTTCTCTCTACCCTTCCAGCATCTCCAATCTAACCATTGGCCCGAAGGGGCTCATCCATCTTGGTTTCCCCATGTCTCCAGCTCCCCTCTCTACTAGTGTACCTTCTTCAGTCCATCTGGATTTGTAAGGTAGAGTTGGGACCATGATGGTTGGGGGTGAGGGGGGGGAAGGCTTCAGGAATGAGAGGAAACTTATATGCATCGTCACTGCCCAGTTGCACCTTGACTGGTCTGTCTCCTCCCTGTGATACCCCTGTAAAGGGGTGACCAATTACCCACCAGTGGGCCTCAGGTCCCCACCCTGCTCTCCCCCTCCTTTGTAAGGATGTGATTCTTGTTCTTTGGTGCTCGATATCTGTATGCTCCCTTCGGCCCCTCTTGATCACGCATGCTGGTGTGCTTCCTGCATGTGGACTTTGCTGTTTCTGCGCTGAATGGTGACTCGATTATCTTCAATCATTTGGTAGCTGGGCACCATCGTTTCTTCTACTCTGTTTGCCTCTGTATCCATTTGTCTTCAGTGATATCGGAAGTCAATTGGTCCATTGATTTTGATTTTTGTTCTTTGATACCTGATTTAAACAACTGTTTTAAGACTCAGTTCAGAGACACCCTCTTATGTAAAGGTTTTCCTAACTACTTTCCCACACCTTCCCATTCTGATAACTGTCCAATACTTCCTATATTAGACTTTGCTATGTCACAAATGTGTTTATCTGCTTACTTAAATTGTGAACTCTCAACTTTTTCTCCCCCAAAACTACGTAGAAGGCCTTCTACCTTGTTCTCCACTCCTCTAAACTTGACATCACAGTGCCAACCTCTTTCAGATTATAAGGAATAAAAACACACTCAAATTATTAATGAGGGTTTATTAAATAATTCACAGAGAAATAAGAAAGGCAGGAATAGCTAAAGCCTAACTTGTCATCCCTCAACTGTAAACATCTGTTACTTCCTTCTCTAGTGTATGCTGCAAATGGTAACTCAACTACTTTCTGGCTCTATTTCTACTACTCCTAATGCTACTGACTAATTCCTTTCAGATAAAATACTTCAGCTTCATATTCATGCCCATTAGAAAGAACCCCAACAGAATGTTGCTTATTCAAGTTTTCTGCTGCTTCAAAGATCTCACAAATTCAGGACTGTTTCCCATGGATCCTGTTCCCTTATGACTCTTGTTGTATTATGGCCCACATTGTTTAAAGACCTGGGTTCATTTGCTCTATTTTGCCTTACTGCCCGGCTTGCTATCTTATGGCCCCACAACTTCATGATACAAAATATCACATAACCTCTATTGAAAAAGGGTTTCTGCAGCTTTCCATGGACTTTTGTTATTTATTTTCTGGGTATTTCTCATCTATCACTGCTGCCTTACTAAATTTAAGTTATCATTTACTTTCTCTGTATGCTTCACATTTAGGATCCCTGAAAAGGTGATCTGGTTGCTTCATGAATTTGTTGGTTCATATAGGCCATCTCTGTGAGCTCCAATTCCTTCACTGCTCCATTGAGTAGGTCACTGGCCCATCTAGAGATCAGCAATCCTCCCAAATATAATCATTTGTTGTCAAGGTTATGAAACCACAAAGTACAGAATGTGGCAGCTAATGCTTAAGAACTCCCTAAAAATGGATTGTGGGGATGGCAGTTTTGATGAGGGACTCCAGAAGGGGGTAAGCATCTTGTTTGACTTGTTCTTGAGGTATGAAAGAGGGAGAGAGCCCTGGCTTGAGGAACTGCATTGTATACAGGAAGTACTTAGTCAAGATTTACTGATTTGGGTGAAGGATGGAAGGGAACACATAGAAAATGTTCAACTAACTTGAGGTAGACTTGTCAGTTGTTGAGGAAGCTGGAAAGAGATTCTAAATTGGAGATAAATTATGATTTGGATAGGGCACTACTAATAATCATTCTATCTTCTTAGTCACATCCACATCCTTCCACATCCAATAATCAGTAACCAATTCCAGTTCTTCATCTCCTCTTAACAACTCGCACCTTATCACCTCTAATTCATTCCTACTGCTAATTTCCTAGAGAAATCTTCCTGGTATTTGTCAATAGCATGCCAACTAAACTCCCAGTTCTAGTTTCCCTCTTGTAAATAAAATCACACATTAAAAAATTTATACAGTGCCTATTATATGTCATAGGAGTTCTGGTGCCATCATCAAGTTAATGCTGCATTGCTAAACATAAGGTCAGTAGTTCACAAACACCAGCCACTCTTCAGAAGAAAAGATGAGGCTATTTGCTATCATAAAGATTTACAGCCTTGGAAACCCTGTATAAGGTGGCTTTGAGTTGGAATCAACTTGATGGTAGGGGATTTGGGCACTGTGCGTATTGTGGGAACTATACCAATAAACAAGATATCCCGAGGGTAACTGAGGTATTGAAAGCCTATTGCGAGACAAAACAAGCAAATATATAATACAATGATAGAGGTTAAATAACAGGGAAACTAAGGTTACATGGTCACAAATAGCATGAGCAACAAACTGAATCAATTTCTACACTGGCTGGACAGAAAAAAAATCATTACATTGTCATCTGATCTGGATTCTTCTCTTCTTAAAACCATTCCATGACTTAATGACCTTCAAGCCATACTTCACCCCATGAAACTTTCAATCAAACAACAATTAACCTCTGAGGAACTTAGCCCTCAAATCAACAACACAAAACCCAAAGGGCAGCATTTGCCCAAAGCAAAGCTCCAAAGACAGTAAGGGACAAGAATGACTAATCTATAAAGGTAACCTAAGGAGGAAGCAAGAATATTACCATTACATAGAGGGGATACAAATGTCATGAATTAAATGTATTAAATTTTTTTTTGGGGGGGGGGCATCACTGCTCTCCAGTGGTGGGAGTAGGAGGCCCAGCTCCACTGCTGGAATTGAACCTCTATCCCAGTGGGCCGCAGTCCCGCGAACAACCACTATGCTACTAGGGCTCAGCCCAATGTATTAAAATTTTAATGTTATGTTCTGTGAATCCTTTAATCTTTTTTAAAATAAATTTACTGACATTTAATTCATATATCATATACTTCAATAGGTTGGTCATATTAAGAAGTACTCTGCAATCATTACAATCAGTTTTAGAACATTTTCTTCCTTCTTGTACTCATTGTTATTATCTCCCCATTTCCTTACAACCTCCCCTACCATACCCCCAGAAAGCCACAAACCCAGTTACCATCTCTAAAGATTTACCTATCCTGGATTTCATATACTGGAAAAAATACCCCCCAAAGCAAAAGAAAACAAAATTAAAGACACCTACCAACATAACAAAAGAAAGACTTCCAGGAAGATGACCATGAGGTAGAGGTAATCGCATTGAAATCTCCTCAGGTGATTGCTGGTTTGGGGGAAAAAAGGGCTGAATGGCTAGTTCTTAAAGTGTAGGTGAGCCTCAGGGCACACCAGGGGTCTGTGCCAGAGCATGGCCATACTTCCCAATGGCATTGATCCACCTGCCCCACTGAACTGCTGAAACGTGTGACCTGGTCCCCGGGCCACACTGGACTGCATCACCCACCTAGACCAGCATGTGACCCATGGCCCCGCCCCCACCCACTGCAACTGGTGCTTCACAGCCCATGTGACTCTGTCCTCACCCAACATCACTGCCATCTCATGGCCCATATGGCCCCACCTCCTACCTGCTTCCCTTCCACCCTTCAGCCTGCACCCCAGTGCTGTGCAGGATCCTCCCACTGGCAACCCAGAGCAACATAGGACCTTCCCAATGGCACACCATAGCCACACATGTCCCTCCTGCCAGCAAGCCAGTGCTGTGCAGATCCCTCACACCAGCACCCCACAGCGCACAAATTCTGGAAGCACATGTCTCACACTTCCAGTGTGAGCAAGCTACCCAGCACCAACCCTACTGCCTGAGACCACCCTGCCCACACTACCTGAGAGGGCTACCCAAGCTGCCCTCTAAATAGATAATCCCAGCTGCCTGAAGAGAGAGAAAAAAACCCAGTGAGATAGAGGCATAGCATAATACCTCAGCAAGGTGTGCTCCACAAGGTCCTTATTAATCTCTTAGAGGGAAAACACAGGACTCCTGGTCTTTTGGGTAAATGGCATCAAATTCCACCAAAAAGACACACAGACAATAACTCACATCAGCAACAACAGCAAGAATGCAACAGAAATACAGGAGGAGGGCCTGGACTTAATGATGTACATAGAAGAAGCAGACTTTGAACCACTACAGAAAGAAATCTTCAGAATGCTGCTTTGATTCATACAGGATATGAGGAAATTAATACAGAAAAGGGATAAAAAATAGAGAGCACAGAGTCCACTTATTGAAGGGACATACAGAGCAAAGCACATGGTAAAAGGCCTTACCAACACGCTAGAAGAGGTGATGAATCATATCAGCGACCACGAAGATGGCCAAGCAGAATTCAATAAACAGAAAAGGCAATCAAACAAGATAATTAAAGAAGTTAAAGAAAACCTCAGAACAGTGAGGGATGCTATGAAGAGGAATAACATTCAGATAATTGGGATATCGGAACAAGACACAATGAAGAAATCAATAGTCAAAATAATGAGGGAATTTCTGGAAGAAAAATTTCCCAATTTAATGGATGAGAATCAGACAATTATCCAAGAAGCAGAGAGGACATCAATCAGACTGAACCCCAGGAAGAATACACCAGTGCATATAGTAGTTAAATTATCCCACTTTGAGAAGAGGGAAAAATAATAAAAGCAGCAGAGAAAAAATACAGTCACCTATAAGGGTCCTCAGATAAAAATATACTCAGACTTATCAGCAGACATCATGAAGAAAAGGAGAAAGTGCAGTAGCAACTTCTGAAAGTTAAAGGAAAATAACAGTAACCAAAAAATCCTCTATCCTGCCTCACTACTCATAAAAAGAGATGGAGAGGAAAGAGTTTTCTCAGACAAGGTAAAATTTAGAGAATACATTTTTTTAAAAAACAGACTACAAAAATTTTTTTTCCAACTCACTTTGGACAGAAGACCATCGTTCACAAAGTACAAACATAAGACCACTACATAGTGTAACACTATACAGAAGTAAATACAATGAAAGCAATGCCCAAGTGGAGACAGAAGAAGATGGCGTCTAGTTAGATTCAGCTACCTGGAACTCCTGCTGCCAGAACAGAAAATTGGGAGGTAAAGTGAAAGAGACTGGGAGGCAAAGCCCTAAAATTAGAATCAGGGTACTAGTCTGTCCTGAATCCAGATTTTTAAATTTCCACTCACAAAGCCAACTGAGAATGTACTAAATCGTTCTAGGTTCAGTGTGCTAGATTCATGGGCTCCAGCTGAAGAGCTACCTGTGCCCTAGTTTTGCAGTAAGTAGTGATTTCTCCAGGCTGATACCCTAAAGGGGCATTCCAGACTCGAGAAGAATCTCTGAAAACCATTCACGACCCCACACCAGAATTCCCAGTGCTGTTAGCTGCCTTGAGCTCATAGCCTAGAGATTGGGGTCAGCGGATAGTCATAGATTTGGAGCAATTGAAAAAGAAGTAAGGAAATTTACCTGAGTCAGGTTGTGTTGTGGCAAAAAAAAAATAAGGAGATAGTCATAGCCCAGGGAGAGAATTCAGTTCCAACTGGCCAGAAGAAAACAACCTCTCTGATAAACTGGATCTAATCCTCTGGGGGTCAGCGTGACAGCCCCCAAATAAGGGCACTCTATAAATTCAATATAAAAAGAGAGAAAATATATTTTCTCAGCAAAAACTGCAAATCTTGGCCTGAGCCCCAGTGGCATAGTGGTTGTGTAAGGGATTGCGACCCACAGGGCTGGCGGTTCAAATCCAGCAGTAGTTCCCCAGGAGCAAGGCTGGGCCTCCTACTCCAACCAGAGAGCAGTGATGCCCACAAAAAAAACCCTGCAAATCCCAAGCTCATTGTTAGAAGGAATCATTTAACATACATTAGCATAATAAGGGAACCTGTGCTAAGAAAGACCAGAAATTAGCTACAGAACCCAGAGGCTACCCCTTGGAGCAAGCCTAAGTTTCATAATAACTTAATTCAGTTCTAGCTGGGAGTGGGAGTACCTCTGAACTTTTAGGGCACCAGCAGTCCTAGGACAGGCTAGGGCAAGAAGTCCAGTGGGAATAGTTGCTGCCAACTCTCAGTGATCCTACACACAGCTGGGGAAGACATGCCCTACTTGTGGCTGAGGGAACACACACACACACACACACACACACACACTGCAGTGCTGCATATAGCACAAGGCAGAGCACAGTGAGCTTTAGCGCTCAACACTGCTGAAGGAAACACTGCCTGGCCTCTGCTGTGATTTTGCCTTTGAGAGTAATTCTGGCCAGCATCTGTGGGACCCTACACCAACGGGGCACACCCTCACCCCACTACCTTGGCACAGGGTTGGAACTCCTCCAGCCCAACGTCAGGAGATCAAACCTCAGTTATATCCTTACTACTGCTTTTCTTCTCTCTTTGTTGTCTCTCCATTCTATCTTTCCACTTCAGTCAGTCTCAACGGACCCAGATCTGTTTTGGCTTTTTCCTCTTTTTCTTTCTTTTTCCTTTCTCTCCCTTTTCCTCCTCTCTCCCTCTTTTTCCTATCATATGCCACTGTAGGCTTCCAGGCTATTAACCTCCGCCTAGTGCAACTCAACCCAGATAGCAGGGGGAACTCCCGACTGGCCTACGTGGGACCTCTGCACACCAAACAAGGCTGTTGTGACAGCCCTCTACAGCGCTCCATGCCACTGAGGAACCTCTATGGTGATATTGCTAACTAGGGCAATCTGCCCAGCACCAGTGGAGCCCCTGCACTAAAAGGTCATACAAACCAGCCACCTTGTGGCAGGATTTAAACCACTCCAGGCCCACATTCAAGCAATCAGGGATCAGCTATCACTTTCCTCATTATTTGGTTCTTCTCTCTTTTCCACCATTCATAGTGAGCACAGTTGTGGTTTCCCTTCTCTTTCTTTCTTCTCTTTTTTCCCCTATTCTTTCCTCTTTTCTGTTTTTCTCATCTCCCTCTCTTTACTTCCACATGCCACTGCTGAATTCTGGCACCCTACCCTCTGCCCTAGGGTAACTCTGTCCACCAAGTAGGGAAAGCTCCACTCTGTCCCCTGTGACAGTGCTGCACGTGGCACAAGGCAGTGCAACACATGGCATGGCACAGGTTTCAGGTATCTCTTTATCGATATTTTCTTTTTTCTTTTCTTCTTTTGCTTTTTCTTTTTTTTCCCTGCTTCTGTCTCTCCTCTCTTTGTCTACACAGTCTCAACAGATAGTTTTCCTTTTTTGTTTTCTTTTTTGTATGTGTGCGTTCGTTTTTGCTTTATTTATGCTCCTGTTCTGTTTTCTCCTTTATCTCTTTTTCTATTCTTCTCCTTCTCTTTCCTTTCATAAACCACTACCAACTTCCAGGCCACACCCTTCCACCTAGGACAACTCTGATGGCCTAGATGGGGTATTCCTGACCATACTTTTCACCTTTACACACAGCTAGGGAAATCATACCCATCTTCCAGCATACCCCAAGTGGCTGGGGGATCTCCCCCTTTAAATATCTGGAGGAACACATGTCTACAATCCAAGGTCCTACAAGTGACTGGGGAAACTCCTTCCCACCATCTGATGTGCTCCATGTTCCTGCAGGAACAACTGCCCAACCTCCACAAAGATCTCTCTGATGACGGTAATTATGCCTGGCCTCTACAGTGCTCCACACCAAGGAGGGGACACCCGCACGCACTCCACGGCAGTCCAGTTGGAGAGGGAAATAGCACACGCCACCGAAGGTGCTCCAAGCACTATGAGACACAACACTACGACTTACTGAGAGATAAGTCAGTGAAATACCACGTTTGTGGGCTCACAACCAGCAGACCAGCATCCTGTGAGAGGACTATCCAACTCACATTCCAAATAATAGAATATTGGTTGGTTAGAGTAAGAGTGAAACCGCAGAAAGATAAGGCAGTTGCTTGAAACCCCAGTGCAGCTACCTGCAGGTAATTCATAGAAACACTCACATGAGTTCCCCAAGAGAGAACTCAGTGCTATTCAACTCTGAAAGATGGTGCCACGCTCCCATAAGAAAACCCCACGTAAACAGCAACCAACCCCAACAGCCTGAACAAAAAAAGCAGGAGAAATGGAAGACAATCCCAAAAGAAGTCATGAATCTAATTATGTGCATAGAAGAAGCAGAAAATGACCTGTCACAGAAAGACATTTTCAGAACGTTTCTTAGAATCATACAGGATATGAGGGAAGCAGTAAAGAAAAAGGATGAAATGATAGAGCAGACAAAGGCAACACACTCAAGGGAAATACAAGACTTAAGGGATTAAATAACAAAATATAGTAGCAAATTAACAAACTTGAGGAGGCAGAGAATTGCACCAGTAACCTAGAGGATAACCAAACAGACCTCAACAAATAGGAAAAACAGTCAAATAAGAGAATCAGAAAAACTGAAGAAAACCTTAGAGCTCTGATGCTATTGAAAGGGAAAATATTATAATAATTGGAATACCAGAACAAGACACAACAAAGAAGTCAACAGTGAAAATATCAAGGGAATTCTTTGAGCAAAACTCTCCTAGCTTAATAAATGAAAATCAGGCAACCAGACAGACTGAATCCCAAGAAGAAGTCACCATAATACATAATAGTTAAATTATCCAACTATGAAGAAAAGAAAAAAATCATAAGAGCAGCTGGGGAAAAACAAATAGTCACTTTTAAATGTACACAAATAAGAATATGTTCAGACCTATCAGCAGACACAATGGAGGGAATGGAGTAACATAGTCCAAAAATTGAAGGAAGATAACAAAAACCCAAGAATACTATACTCAGCCAAATTATCTATTAATATAGGTGGAGAAGAGTCTTCCTAGACCAGGAAAAACTCAAAGAAAACATAAAAAGAAACCCAGCCCTACAAGAGACCCTTGTTGACGCAATATGGGCAGAAGATCAACACTCACCGAACATAAATAAGAGACCATCACATAGAACAACTCCACAAAGAGAATGACAAAGAGAAAATAGCCTCCAAGATAGCACTAGCTCAATAGTGGTAAGAAAGCAAGAATGAAACACACACAAAACACAAATTACTGAGCCCCGGTGGCATAGTGGTTGAGTGCGGGACTGCAGCCCATTGGCTTGGCAGTTCAAATCCAGCAGCAGCTCTCCTGGAACAAGGCTGGGTAACTCCCATGACCACCACAGGGCAGTGATGCCAAAAAAAACTCCACAAGTTGATAAGATAGGTAAGTAGGAAAACACCCAATACTAAAGGTACAAGATGACATCACAGAATCCACAAATGAATGTGATGACACTGATTATCAGTGGACTGAACTCAGGTATTAAAATATAGGCTAACAATCTGGCTTAGAAAATATAAACCATCTGCTGCCTGCAAGAGACAAATCTAAAACTTACATACAAAAACAGACTGAGAATTAAAGGCTGGAGAAAAAAACCAAGCAAATGGCAATGCAAAAAAATCAGGATAGCAATCTTAATGTCTGACAAAATTGATCTCAAGGTACAAGCCATAACCAAAGACAAGGAGGTGCACCATATTGTTCAAGAGGACAGTAGACCAAGAACCGCTGAGCAAAATAAATATATGCAGGACCAATGAGAGACCCGCGAAATTCATAAATCAAACATTCTAAAAGATGAAAAAAGGAATCACAGCTGAGCCCTGGTGGCATAGTGGTTGTGCGCAGGACTGCAGCCCACTGGGATGGAGGTTCAATTCCTGCTCACAGGAGCAAAAGCTGGGCCTCCTACTGCCACCACGAGGGCAGTGATGCCTAAAAAAATAAAATAAAATAAAATAAATTAAAAAAAAGAAAAAAGGAATCACAGGCTCAACAATTATAGTAGATGACTGTAATACACCACTCTTTGAAAAATACAGATAACAGGGAAGGAAACTGAACAAGGAGGCTACGGACTTAAACAGGTAATTGGACTTGACCTGATAGATATTTTCAGAGCTTTTCATCCAAATGCAAAAAAAAAAAAAACATTATTTTCAAGCCCACATGGCACATAATCAAAGATAGACCACATGATGGAACACACGTTCAAACTGAGTAAATTCAAGCACATAGAGATTGTAAACAAGTCTCTCTCAGACCACCAAGACAGAAGGCTGGAAATCAACAAAAGGATGATGAAGAAAACAAGGGCAAACACTTGGAGGATGAATAACTCTCTATTGCAAATATAGGAGGTATTGGCTCAGATCAGAGATGAAATCAGGACGTTTCTAGAAACCAATGAGAATGAACATATAATGTACCAAAACTTTTAGAATACAGTAAAAGCATTTATCAGAGGAAGGCTGATAGCAATATACATGCACACATGAAAAAGGAAGAGAGACTTGTGGTTGATAGGCTGGCACAAAACTTACACCAATTAGAGCAGAGTCAACAGAACAAACCTACTAATAGTGAAAAGAAAGAAATAATAAAAATCAGAGTCTAGATACAGGAGAGGGAAAACAAGAAATCTATGGGGAAAATTAATGCAAAAAAAGTTGGTTATTTGAAAGGATTAACAGAATTAATAGATGACTGGCAAACCTAACCATAAAAAGGAAGGAACAATTTTTTTTTTAGGCATCACTGCCCTGGTGGTGGGAGTAGGAGGCCCAGCATTTGCTCCTGGAAGCCAGAATCGAACCTCCATCCCAGTGGGCCGCAGTTCCCGCGCACAACCACTACGCCACCGGGGCTCAGCCTGGAAGGAACAAATTTTAATAATAAGGATGCAGGATGAAATGGGGCATTTACAATAGACCCTAATGAAATTAAAAGTATAATTACACAGAACTATGAAGGCCTGTGCTCCAATGAATTCAACAACTTGGAAGGTGTAGAAAAATACTTGGAAAGTAATCCCTCGCTAGACAATCATAGATGGATTTTAAAAACCTCAACAGACTCATAGCAATAAAAGACTAGAATATGATATCAAGGGATTACCAACAAAAAAAAAAATCCCCCAGGCCAGATGGCTTCACAGGATAGTTCCACCAAGCACTCAGGGAAGAGTTGACACCGATGCTACACAAACTCTTCCAGAACATAGAATATGACGGAAAACTTCCAAACTCTTTCCATGACGTTGGTATAACTCTGATACCTAAAGTGGGCAAGGATTCCACAAGAATTGAGAACTACAAACCATTACCCCTAATGAACATCAATGCAAAAATCCTTAAAATACTGATCAATAGAATGCAAAGCATATAAAACAAATAGTTCACCATGACCAAGTTGGGATTCATACCAGGTTCAACATATGAAAGATCATTAATTAGTATTATCTACCACATTGACAGGAAAATTACAAGAACAATATTATAATAATGATAGATGAGGAAAAAGCAGTTGACAACATCCAACACCAATTCCTTTTTAAGACACTCAAGAAAATAGAAATAGAAGGAAAATTCCTCAATATTATACAAGTTATCTGTGAAAAACCAACAGCCAATGTGGTAATAAATGCAGAAATTATTAAAACAAATCCACTGAAAAGGGGCACCAGACAAGTAGGTCCCTTGTCCCCACTCCTATTTAACATCATACTGGAGGTCCTAGGTAACAACATAAGACAAAGAAAATACATCAAAGGTATTCATCTGGAGAAGGAAGAGACTAAAGTATCTTTATTTGCAGATGATATGATTTTACACATCAAAAATCCCCAAAATTTCACAAGTGGAGTGTTGGAAGATAAAAAGGAATATGATTGAGTGGCAGGATACAACATCAACAAACCGGAGTCTATCAAACTGGTATACACATCAGATAAGATCACAGAAGAGGCAATTAAAAAGATAGTACATTCTAAAATAGCCAAGCACAAATTGAAATACCTAGGGATATACCTGACTTAAAAAACGAAAGATTTGTTGGAGGAAAACTACAGAACACTACACAAGAAACCAAGAGTGACCTCAACAAATGGAAGAATATCCCATGTTCATCAATTGGAAGACTCAATAAAGGTGTCATTTCTGTCCAAGACACTATATAAGTTTAATGCTATCCCACTATGAGTACCATCATTCTTCTTCAAAAAATTGGAAAAACTGATTACCAACTTCATATGGAGAGGGAAGAAGCCCAGAATTAGCAGAAAACTCCTCGAGAAGAAGGACAAAGTGGGAAGGCTGGTTCTACCTGACTTTAGCATGTATTATATAACCACAGTGGTCAAAATAGTGTGGTACTGATACTTAGATACTTAGATCAGATACTTAGACCAATTTAGATCCAGAAATAAAAACATCAGCTTACAGGCAACTGATTTTTTATAAGGACCTAAAAATATCAAATGAGAAGCAGATGTCCTCTTCAATAAGCTGTGCTGGAAAAAATGGATACCTACCTGCAGAAAAGTAAAGCAAGACCCTTACCTCACTCCATGTACAATAATAAACTCAAGGTGGATTACAGGCCTTAAGGTAAAACTCCAAATAACTACGGCCATTAATGAGGAAACTAGGACAAATCTGAGAACTTTGGCACAGGGAATACATAGGCTTTCAGAAATAGAGAAGGATACAAATACAGAGGAGTCATGGGGGATATACTGAATTGACACGTGGGCTATACTGAAGATAAAGCAATCGTGTGCATAGAAATAATTCATCAAGAGAATAAGAGAGTCCACGGACTGGGAAAACATCTTTAGCAATGACACATCAGACAAAGGCCTTATTACTAAATTCTATAATACTTTGCAAGCTTACAATAAGAAAAAAAAAACTAACTGTCCACTAAGGAGGTGGGCAAAGGATCTGAACAGAAGTTTCACAGGGGCAGAAATCCAAATGGCTAATAAACTTAAGAGAAAATGTTCCCGATCATTAGCCATAAGAGAAATGCAAATTAAAGCAACTGTGAGATAACACCTAACACCCTAAAAGATAGCCCAATTCAAAAAGTCAGAAAGTAACAAGTGTTGGAGGTGTTTTGGGGAGATAGGAACTCTCATGCACTGCTGGTGGACCTGCAGTTGTGTGTAGCCATTATGAAAGTTGTTTTGATGAGGGACTGAGCCCCGGTGGCATAGTGGTTGTGCGCGGGACAGCGGCCCACTGGGATGGAGGTTCAATTCCAGCACCATGGAGCAAAGGTTGGGCCTCCTACTCCCACCACCAGAGGGCATTGAAGCCCCCCCCCCAAAAAAAAAAAGAAAATTGATTTGATGATATCCAAAAGAGATGGAGATTGACGCAGCATTCCACCTACTGGGCATATACCCAGAAGAGGCAAGAAACAAACCAAACAGACTACTGTGCTCCAATGTTCATTGTGGCATAGTTCACAATTGCAAGGAGTTAGAAACAATACAAATTTCCATCAACAGATGAATGGATCAAAAATTGTGGTACATACATATAATGGAGTACTATGTGTCGCTAAAATGCAGCAATGAATGCATGAAGCACATTGCCGCATGGGAAAAACTGGAGAAAATCATGCTAAGGGAGTAAGTCAAGCACAAATGGACAAGTACAACATGAGTCCACTGAGGTAAACTTAAAAAAGGAACATAGGGAAAAAGCTACTATATGCATATATCCCTGGGATGAGGTCCAGCAACTATTTCAGGGGCCAAAAACAATCCAGGAATACATATAACAAACAACTAATTAAGAGGGGGGAAGAAAGAGGGAAAAAGGCATGGTTAGGGGTTGAGCAAGGTAATAATCCACCCAAGAGGAGGGTGTACTTTATATCTCCACACTAAAGGGAGAGAGAGACCAGACTTCAACCTGAAGACGTCAATATAAATATACGGGCATGCATCATGGTACCAATAGAGAGGTTACTGTGGCCGGCCCCATTCCCAACTATGTGGACACACAGGCCCCCTCAGAAGAATGCACTTCAGAAGACCACACTAGAACTAAAGTTTGGGTAGAGGGGCTTATTGGATTAAAGTACATAGGAGAAACACAAAGGTATGGAGAGGGAGGAGAGAACTTCCTCTCCCACCAAACCTCAAGTATGATGTTCCTACTCAGAGAAGACAACGCACAGGTAGGACTGTAGAGCTGGCCCCCCATGAGACATGGCACCCCTCTCTGAACCATGACACTGCGGGGGACAGCACTAGAGACATCATGCAGAAAATAGTACATGGTCTGACCCTATTATGCTAGGGTCAGGCACTGGAGACATGCAGCAGAGCAGAAGGGGGAACAGAGTGATGAAACGCCCAGTGAATACCAAAAATAGACTTTAGTGACAGATTGTGTCACTCCATCAGACTCAACTAGAAAACACTTGTAAAAGTCAACAAACAGACCTTGAATTATTTATAGGCTTTTCTATTTTTGTCAGTGACTTTCTTTTTATTATTGTTGTTTTGTTTTTGTTTTTTGCTGTTGTTATATTTGTTGGTTTTAACTTCCTTTATTGCTTTATTTGGCTTTGACTTGTTTTTGCACTTATTAATGTATCTGCATATCTATCTGGATAAGATAGGTGGGATAGATAATTCAGAGATGAAAATATTGGGGCCAGTGGTTCTGGGGGGGGGGTGTGGGAGAGGGGAAGGGTGGGGACCAACTCAGGAATAGGGGAACAACAAGTGCACTAAACTCAATGGAAGGAAGGTCACAGAAATCCTAGTGGGGTTACTCAAGAGCAATGTAGCAGTGAGGAATTACTAAAACTAAATAAAGGTCGAACAAGATGGTGGGAGAAGAGGGAAGTAAAAAAAGAAATAAAGGAAAGAACCAGAAGGTAAAGGCCATTTACAGAGGCCTAAATGCAGGCATGTATGTGTGCATGTATGTGTGTGTGTGTGTATAATGAAGGGAAATAGAACTATGTACTCATATCTATATATTAAAAATTAAGGTTGCAGATGGACAATGGGCCTCCACTCAAGTACTCTCTCAACACAAGAACACTTTATTCTAACAATCTGGGATTCTGTGATGTTCACCTTCCTAACATGATTGTTGAAGACAAAATGGGTGCCTGAGCAAATGTGGTGAAGAAATCCGATGGTGCCTGGCTATCAAAAGATATAGTATCTGGGATCTTAAAAGTTTGAAGATAAACGAGCGACCATCTAGCTCAGAAACAACAAAACATACATGGAAGAAGCACACCAGCCTGTGTGATCATGAGATGTGAATGGGATCCTCTAAGACCCAGAATAAAAGACCCATACCCAAGATGAATAGGGGTGGCACGGAATGGAGACCCAATGCCCATCTGCAAACAATTGGACATCCCCTCACAGAGAGGTTACAGGGAAGAGATAAGCAATATAGCACCCATAGAACATACAACTTTCCTCTAGTTCTTTTTTGTTTCCTTCACCCAGTGTCATGACCTCAATTCTACATTACAAATTGGATTGGATCAGAGCATGCACACTACTACTGATAAGAGCCCACAATACAGGGAATCCAGGAGACATAAATCCCTGAGGTCCAACAAGGAGGGTAGAGATACCAGGAGAATTAGAGGAGGGGGGGTGCAAAAGGGGAAATCAATCACAAGGATAGATCTAGTACCCCTTCCAGGGGGAAGAATAGTAGAAAAGTGGGTGAGGGGTGATGGAAGATGATGTAAGATATGGGAAAATAATCTAAAACTTATCAAGGGTTCGTGAGGGAGGATGGGCAGAGGAGTGAGGGAGAAGAAATGGGGAGCTGATATCAGGGGCTCAAGTGGGAAGAGAATGCTTTGAAAATGATGATGGCAGCATATATGCAAATGCATTTGACATGTTGGAGGACTGTATGTATAGTAGTAAAAGATATAAGAGCCCCAATAAAAGTACTTTTTTTTTAAAAGGAAAAAAGGCAATGCCCAAGACAACATGACCCAACAATGAAAACAAGTCACGAATGAATCACTACACACATACACAACACCCTGCTGAGGAAGGAGGTAGGAAAATATCTAACACAAAAGATAGAAGATGACAGCAAAGAATCCACAGATGGATGTGATAACTAAATGTCAATGGTCTGAATTCATACACTAAAAGACAAAGGCTAGCAGATTTGATTGGGAAACAAAACACATCAATCTGTTGTCTGTAAAAGTCGCATCTCAAGCTAGCAGGCAAAAACAAGTTGAAGGTCACAGGCTGCTGAAAATATATTAATCTAATGACAAGTTGAAGATAATAAGCTGCTGAAAATATATCAATCTAATGACAACTTTTACAAAGGCAAGATTTGCAATCCCAATCTCTGACAAAATCTATTTCAAGGTACAGGACAAGAGATATGGATGGGCCCTATGTAATGCTCAATGGTTCAGTAGGAAAGAGCCAATGAGTGTAATAAATATATACATGCCCAATGAAACACCCACAAAATTTGTCAACCAAATTCTCCAAAAGATGAAAAAAAAATCTGTTTCAACAATCATGATAGGTGATTTCAATACACCATTATCTGTGAAAGATAGACCAGTGGGAAAGAAGTGCAATAATGAGGCTACAGTACTAAATTCAACAATGTGGAAGTTGCATAATTTGTTGTTAATTTGAGACTTAAGAATGAAAGGGTGGAATTTAGCTTGTCAATCAGGTTGTAGCTTGATGGCCTTATTTGGAGGTGTTACACAGATAAATAGCTCGCTGGAGGCAGGACACATATTCACTTCCTGGGAGACATTCCTATTAGCAAGACACATGGAGGTACACTAGAACCCTGGAGCTGAGGGAGCCACGTGGAGACTCCTGCCAGTGCTGAGATGCTTACACCACCACTGGATCTAAAAGACTTTCCACCCACTGACCTGTGATTCTCCAGCACCGTCATTGTATATGTTGCTTGAGTTTGAAGAGGAATTTATAGATTGATATCAGACATATGGACTAATATTAGACTTATGGACTTGAACTGGACTGGGCTGGGATATTTTCTTAATGTACAACTGCTCTTTGATATAAAGCTCTCTCTTCCACACATAAGAGTGTCTATGAATTTGGTTTTTTAGTAAAACCAGATTAACACAAACAACTTAAGCTAATAGACATACTCAGAACTCTCCACCCAAGTGAAAAATATTCACATTTGTTTCAAGCGCACATAGCACAGATGGCTCAACATCCAAAAATCTGTCAAGATTAATCATAACATTGAAAAGAAAAATGATGAGAACTACATGATAATATCAATAGGTACAGGAAAAGCATTTGACAACATTCAACACCCATTCTTAATTAAAACACTCAAGAAGATTGTCTTGGAAGCAAATTACCTCAATATAATGTAGTCTCTACATAAAAAACCAACAGCCAACATTAATTTCAATGGAAAAAAGACAAAATATTCCCACAGAAAAAGGGGACCAGACAAGGAAGCCCCTTGTACCCACTTTTATTCAACATCATCCTAGAAGATCTAGCTAGAATCATATGGCAATGGAAGAACATTAAAAGTATCCATTTGGGAAAGGAAAAAATGAAACTATCATTATTTGCAAATGATATGATTCTTTATATTAAGAATCCCAAAGGCTCCACAATAGGAGGAGATAGAGAAATATGGTAGACTTGTAGGATACATCATCAACAACAGAAGGCAATTGATTTGCTATATCCATTAGATGTGATCACAGAACAAGAGATCAAGAAGGTAGTACCCTTCACCATAGCCAAGCATAAACTGCAATATATAGAGGTATACCTAACCAAAAAAACCCCAAAAGATCTGTACAAGGAAAACTAGAGAACATTATTATGTACAAGAAACCAAAAGGGATCTTCACAAATGGGAAAACATCCCATGCTCTTGGATCAGGAGACTCAATATTGTAAGGATGGCAATCCTACCTAAGGCATTATATAGGTTCAAAGCAATCCCGATACAAATACCAGCATCATTTTTCAAAAAAAGAAAAACTGACTACCAACTTCATATGGAACAGAAAGAAACCCAAGCTTGGCAAAGAACTCCTCAAGAAGAAGAATAAAGTGGGCAGGCTGGCATTATCTGACATTAAAACTGATTATACAGTCACAGTTGTCAAAACAGCATGGCTGTTAAAAATCAATGAATAAGAACAGAAAATCCAGAAATCAAAACAGGATATGACTGCAAACACTTGATCCAGAATTTTGGAACTGGCATTGTAAAGAAATCAGTTCTCACTGCATTCCTGTTAATAAGCTCAATGAACTCCTCTTATGCTGTCTCAGGAACATCTTGGACTTTGTGAATGGGCTTCTGGCAAGTGCAAATGGGGTGTCAGGTAGATTTAGAAAGTCTGATGACATTTTGTCTGTGATCATGTGCATGTGTTCTTTCACAGTAATTATCATCGTAAACCTTTTGTCTGGTTCAATGTCATGTTCCTCAAAGAAAGCAGATAAGATAGGCAACTTGTAAATTTTATATTAATCCAATGTTTTGGCCAAGCTGAAGTTTCATTTGGAATGATCAAATATTTTCAGTCAAATTGAGGCATGTTCATATTAGCTGGCCCAAGAGATAGGGTAAGGGGAGGAGGGAGGACCAAACCCAGGGAGATACATGTTGGATGCAACACAGTAATGGGGGAAGGATGGGGGTGGGGAGTAAAAAGGGAGTTCAAAAGTGATAGGATAACTGAGGGAATGGGGCAATAATCCACCCAGGGAGGGAGTATGGGTCTTGTCTCCACAGAAACCGGAGTGGGTGAGCAATTCCTACCACGAAACAACCAACCATGAAGACAATGTGGACGCACAGAAGGATGCGAGAAAAGAGAGCTATAGAGCCGGACGCAACCCGAGTCAAATGGACTCCATCTCTAGTAGTGGGTGTGGCAGAGAACAGGGTGGGGGAGGGACCAGCATCCCACACCCACAGGGACAAAGAAAAGGGAGGAAGAAGAAGAGAGCTGGTCCAAGCTCCACACCGACACATGATGCTCAGAGGAATACATCCCTCTGGAGACCCATTGCGCCACAGAAAGGACTGGGCAAATGATTCCTGGGGACACGAGAGAGGAGAGGAGAAGGGGGGGAGGACAAACACATGGACGGGTTGGGGGAGCAATAAGTGGTTAGGGATCGATGGAAAGGAGGGTATGGGAGGTCTGGTCGGGATTAAGCAAGGACAATGAATATGAGAAAACAATGAAATGCCAATGAAGGTGGAACATGATGGTGGGACAGGAGGGAGATGGAAGGAAATAGAGGAAAGAGCTAGAAGGCAAAGGGCACTTACAGAGGTCTAAATATAGGTATGTCTGTACATAGATACAACTATCTATTATAAGTTGGGAATAAAATTAAGAACATAGCTATAGGCCAAATATTAGGGTAGCAGGTGGACCTTGGGCCCTCACCCTGGTGCTCCCTCAATGCAAGAACGCTTTGTTCTATGAATCTGGCATTCCTCGAGGCTCAACACGATCACTGAAGTAAAATGGGTGCACAAACAAATGTGGTGAAGAAAGCTGAAGGTGCCCAGCCATCAAAGGATACATCAAGTGTCTTGAAAGCCTGAAGATAAACATTAGACCATTTACCTGAGATGAGACCACAGCCACACAGAAGAAGCACAACAGCCAGCATGGTCAGATGGTGGTGAAAGTGGTAAAAGGCAATAGACATCAAATGGGGTGGAAAAAAACAAAACAAAACAAACATATATCACTATGTGCACACATCCCCAATGTACCAATTGAGCACATGTAAGAGCATGAGCAAGGGTGGTGAAGAAAGCAGAAGGACCCAACTATCAAAAGATAGAGCATCCGAAGTCTTAAAGGCTTGAGCATAAATAAGCAGCCATTTAGCTCAGAAGCAACAAAACAAACCATAAAAGAAGATCACTTACCTGTGCAATCATGAGGTGCTGAAACAATCAGGTATCAAAGAACAAAAATCAAAATCAATGGACCAATTGACTCCCGATATCACTGATGACAAATGGATACAAAGGCAAACAAAGTAGAAGAAATGATGGTACCCAGCTAACAAATGATTGAATGCCTGGAATCTCAAAGACTTGAAGATAATCAAGTCACCATTCAGTGCAGAAACAGCAAAGTCCACATGCAGGAAGCACACCAGCATGCGTGATCAAGAGGGGCCGAAGGGAGCAGATATCGAGCACCA
>PVJH01029562.1:0-25884 GCA_004026705.1 Nesogale talazaci
CATGCAATTATGGGTGACTGTGTTAGTCCGGATAGACTAGAGGAACAAATTTCAGAGACAAGCATATAGGTATAAGGAAAGGGTTTATATACAAAAGAAATGTGACCCTAAGAAGGCATCCCAATCCAGTCCAGTGCAAATTCATAAGTCTAATAATAACCCATATGCCCGATATCAGTCTATAAAGTCTGCTTCCGACTCAGGAAATCACAGTGGGTGCAGAATTCTGGCGCTGGCAGGGGTCTCCCCATGGCTCCTCGCTTCCAGGGTTCAGGTCCATCAACAGCATGCCACTCCAGCTTCAGAGGTCTGTCTTCATCAGGGCAAAGCCGAGTGGTCTCTCCGCTGGCTCCTCCAGCTTCTCGGAGGCTGCATCTTGTGTTGCCTGTGGTTAATCGTCTCTGAAACTAACTCCCAACAACTGGGGAAGATAGCTTCTCATCTTCATGAGGGAAATACCACGAGATTTCCCAGGAGTCTCCGGTGAAAGCCATGCCCACACAGAGGCCTCATCAGCTACTCAATGGCTTTCTCCTGATGAACAGGCCAGACTCCACCCCTACATTTCAATTATAAAAATAACATAAGCAGATGACTGCCACAGTGACCTAATTGAATTATGGGTTATGATATCGTACAAACTCCCTAAAAGGGTTCATTTAAAAAAAAAATCAGGAAAGGGGCTGAGCCCCGGTGGCATAAGTGGTTGAGTGCGGGACTGCAGCCCGTGGGCTTGGCAGTTCAAATCCAGCTGCGGCTCTCAGGAGGAGCAGCACTGGGTAGCGCCCACAACCACCAGAGGCAGTGATGCCCACAAAACAAAACAAAACAAAATCAGGAAAGATATGCACCAGAATTGTCTCCTTTCACTGCACTATTCAACCCGAACAGATAATAATGGTGGTTGACTATATGCCGAACAGCTTATACAAGAAGCTGGACTCTCTGAAGAAAAGGGAAGGCTTCCTCACCCCCCGCGCTGGGCAGATGCCACCACCTGACTTGCCGAAAGCGAGCAGGCTTCGAAGCATTTGTGGATAAAGATCAAGGACTGCAGCCTGCTATGTGAATTGCAACTCAGTCCAAAGAAAAACAAAATCCTCACCACTGGACTGATAGATAACATCACGATGAGTGGAGAAAAAATGGAAATGGTCAAGGATTTCATGTTGCCTGAATCCATCATCAGTGCCGAGAGTAGCAGTAACCAAGATATCGAATGACATGCTGCCTGGGACACTCAGCTGCACCAGACCTTTCTAAGTACTGGAAAGCAGGAAGGTCACTCTGAGGGACTAAACGACGGCTACCCCAAGCCGAGGTATTTTCAGTCGCCTCATAGGCATGTGAAAGTTGGACACTGTAAAAGAACCGACACCCTTGGAATCATGGTGCTGTCCAAGAGGGCTGAAAGTACCATGGACTTCCAGAAGAACCAGCCAGTCCCGCCTGGAAGAAGGGCAGGCAGAATGCTCCTTGGAAGCGACGAGGGTGGGACTTTGTCTCAGAGACCAGGTCTGGTGAAGGACATCATGCTTGAGAGAACGGAGGGGCAGCGAGAAAGAAGAAGCCCGTTGACACAGAAGTGGCCCCAACATAGGGACAACCGTGAAGCTGGACAAGACCGGGCAGTGTTTCCTTCTGTTGTGTGTCGGGTCCCTTTGAGTTAGAAGCGACTACTTGAGGACACTTAGCGTTAACAGGAGTTGGAATCCAGGGGACCGCCGTGGGCTTGGGTCTGCCTCGAGACAAGTCAAGCAAGTCCACCAGAGGGAGCCCTGGAACCTGCCTGAAAATGACGAGGGGGAGCCAGGAAAGAGAGGAAGTCCCCAAGAGCGAAGAAAGACACACAGACAAAACTCACTGCCACCAAAACTCACTGCCACGCTGACTCGCACGGGCCCCTCTGTGGGTTCCTGAGACCGTCACTATTGACGGGGGTCGAAAGACCAGTCTCTCCCGAGGACCTGACTCTGAGGGTCCTAGCCCAGCAGGTTATCCCTGCACTGCCCGGGGCTCTGAAGAAAGCATGGAGACCACTAAGTCACACAGTTCAGACCTAGCCTATCAGAATTTACAACACCCAAGGGAACCGGGGGCTGCACCAAGTCGACAGATGCTCGAGCGTCTGTGATGCAGAGGATGGATACGTCAAGGGTCTCATGTCTCTAACCAGGGCCCTTTCCTCGATGTCTGCCTCCCTGGAGGTCAGCACCCTGGTAGCCAGGGGCCAACCCTCCTCTGTTCCTATTGTCTGTGAGATGGACACTCTCTCCTACCCGTACACCTTGCAGAATGCCTTCCCAAACCCAACCCAAACTCACTGGCGTGGAATTAACGACCCAATAGGACAGGGTCGTTTCCAAGATTTCAGCTTGATGAGAGCAGAAAGCCCTGTCTCTCTCCTTCGCAGTGGCTGGGGCTTTTAAACTGCCAACCTTCCCGTTAGGGGCTTAATGTAACCACTACGGCACCAGCACACCACAGCACAGAATGGCTTTACTGAAGGGGATTTGAGGTTGTAAGCCTACGGATGTCATTTCTCAGAAGGGGCTTGGTGATATACGTTGGTGATAAATGTCTGTTGGTGGTCCTTGCTCTTTGCATCAGCACAGCGGTAGGTATCATTGTGGATATGGAAATCTGTAATTTGCAGACAGTATCGACGGGGAAGTGGATCAGAGTTCATTAGCCCCAAAGCCCTTTCTTCTCAAACTACCCCTTGAATCTGAAACTGAGAAGAGGCCTTGCTGGGCCCTTGGCGATCCAAGTCCTGTGAGCTGACACTGCCCACTCTTACCTTCCTTCCAGCTCCATGGTGTTTGCTGTCACCTTGGCAACGTGAAGTCCAGGAGCCCAGCCTCCCTCTGACAGCAACTGGCCTCTCTGGATTGGTCCCCCGAGCCCAGCTCTCCTCGGCCTCCTAGCTGATTGGGCCTCTCTAGACTCCTCCCAATGAAGAAGGTGGCTCCCCGGGAGACCCAACAACAGAGGCAAGAGAGGCGGGGGAAGAGGAGAGGAAGGGGACCACGTACTAAAGTTGGTTTTCCCACGACGATTGAGAGAGGTAGCGTCTGCACATAGAGCCTGGTGGGGCGACAGACCATCCCATCTTCTCCCACTGACCCCCGTTGCCTGAGGTTCCCAGGAGACCCAAAACAGAAAGTTCTGCAAAGCGGAAGAGATGACCCCGGAGACCGGAGTTCTGACTTAGGACCCTTGGTCCAGTCGAGGGCTCAGGAAGGTATCCCCGTGACCAGACCTGAGCCCCTGTCCCCTCCCTCCCTCAAGACAGCACAGACATGCCACCGAAGACCAAAAGGAAGGGGGCACAGAGGAAGAAGCCTCCACCGAGTGTGGGTGAGTCTGGCGGGAGGAGGCTCTTCCCCGAGCCCAGGCAGAGAGGTTCAGCAGAAGGAATCCAGCCCCTGGGCTGCTCCCCTCCCTCAGCCCCCCATTCTTCACATCCACGTTCCACGGACCGGGGATCCGGGGGATCTGATGCCAGTCCCCTCCCCTGGGGCCCCTTGGGGCTGTTCCCCCATATACTCATGTCTGAGGCCCTGGCTAGTGAGAGCGAGCTTGCTGCTGCTGCTCTCGGGGGCTCCTGCGTGAAGAAGGCCGAGGGTGGAGAAGCTGGGGTTCCCCAGCCCTGTCCACGGCCACCTTTGCCAGGGCAGATGTGGAGACGGAGTCCAAGCAGAGGCTGGCAGAGCTGGAGAAGGAGCTGCTGCGAGACCAGTTGGGTGAGTCGCCAGAAGCTTCTGGGCAGCAGCCCAGGGAGGCAGGGCCAGGAGCTGGGTCTGGCTCCGCCACCCTGTTGAGGGGTTGGAGGATTGGAGCTGGGGTGGCCTCAACGCAGGGCCAAACGGAAAAGACCTTCAGGAGTCGGGATGGTGGGAAAGGATGGACGGTGGGGACTGACAGGGGACACAGGAGCTGTTTCCTACAGCCAGACTGTTTCCTTCAGAGGAGGCTTTGCCTCTTAGTAATCCAGAGAAAGGGAGGCCCTGGGGCTGGTGGGGGTGAGGGATGGACAGACAGAGCACTGGCCACTCAGAGCCCTCGTGGCCCCGGGGACGGATTGAGTGGCTCTTGTCAGTCCTGCGTGTGGGCGGCTCTGTTCACAGCTCTGCAGAGGGACCAGACCCGCCGAGCCAAGGCCTCTGAAGACCAGCTGAAGCAGAGGCTGCGCGGGGTGGAGGCGGAACTGGAGGGGGCCCGCAGTGAGCGGCAGGCCGTATACACAGGTGCGTGGCCCGGGGACAGACAGGCGACAGAGACCACAAGACAGGGCCGGGAGAGCCACAGAGGGACACACAGGGGAGCTGTCGCCTGCATCGACGAGGCCTGGTCCTCCACTTCCAGGCTTGGCACAAATCACACCCCAAAGAGGCCCTGGTCTCTGGGGTCCTTGGCAGGGAACGGGATCTCTGCTGCCCACCCCTGCTGATGGGTTACAAGTAAAAAGTGGGCCACTGAACCCCTGGCAGTGGGTGGAGACAGAGTCTAGACTCCCCATCCTGAACCGGGGTGGGGTAGGAGGCTGGTTTCCACCACAGCATGCGGGCGGCCAGACCAAATACCCTGACCCCTCTCCGCCCCCACCTGCATCCCCACCTCAGCCGGCTTCCCCCCACAGAGATG
Organism: Nesogale talazaci; assembly: GCA_004026705.1. NCBI lineage: Eukaryota > Metazoa > Chordata > Mammalia > Afrosoricida > Tenrecidae > Nesogale > Nesogale talazaci. The sequence goes on from PVJH01029562.1 coordinate 4,648, forward strand.
AGCCGACGGCAGAAGGCCCTGCAGACCGAGATGGACACGCACTGCAGACAGCTGAGGGAAGAAGTGAGGGGCCTTCGGGAACAGCTAGGTGGGCATCAGTCCTTCAGCCTGCCCTTCCTCCCCCAGGATCACGGAGGGGAGCTGGCCTCTCAGCACCGCCCAGGGCCAGTGAGGACTGGCCCACCGAGCGTGCAGGGTGGCCAGGTTCCCTGGACTGTGCGTCCAGGAGCAGGCAGATGACCCCAGAACGTCGCGTCTCTCCTGCTGCTCCGTTCACTTGATCTCTCCAAACCCAGGCCTGACTCACCAGCTGCCACGCGTCCCAGGAGCAGAGCAGCAAAGCCCCTTTCTCAGAAAACCTGCTCTTTCTCCCATGAGTTCAAACTGCAGCGCGTGTGGTTAACCGACCCGTGTAACCGCCGCTCCGTGAGGGCTGCTGGCCTGGCATGCAGACCAGGGATCCTCTCTCAGCCTTCACTGTCTGTTTGTCTGTCTGATGCAAATATGTGCAACACCTGCCGAGCGCCTCCTGCAGGTCCCGCCCTTTCCCTCCGTTGACCTCTGGCCTCTCCTGGCACCCAGGGAGGTGTGCCTCATTCTCCCTCTCACAATGAGGAGACGGGGGTGCAGAGAGAAGGGCACAGGTCACGAAGGGACACCAGACTTCTGGTCCACGACACTGACCCCTTTAAAGCAGGGGACGTGGGGGCGCAGAGGGGTCTTGGTGGGTCTGGCCTGCTTCCACTGGAGTTCAGCTTCAGATACCTTGGGATGCCGCGACGTCAAGGTGAAGGCTGCCATCCCCTCCTCTTCCATCCTCTGTCCCCCAGACACCTGCCAGAGGGAGGCTGCGGCTGCCCGCGGAGCTGCGGAGCAGGCCCTCACAGAGCGGGACGGGGCTCTGGCCCAGCTGCGGGCCCACGTCGCGGACATGGAAGCCAAGTACGAGGAACTCTTACATGTACGCACCACCCCCTGGGGCCCAGCCAGCCCTGGGCCCCGAACTCCACCCCGGCCCCAGCCCATGCAACGACTAACTGCCCAGGCAGGGCAGGTCGGGAAGAGCCCCTGCCCAGGGCACCTGGGTCCATTTTGGGGACCGATGGGACGGCAAGGAGCTGCAGGGTGCCTCCCCTGAGACAAGAGCATGAGGAAGACCTCAGCGAAGAGGGCTTCCAGGTTGGCCTGGGCACCCCCACGCAGACCTGTCCTCTCCTCTGCAGGACAGCCTGGACCGGCTCTTGGCCAAGCTAAGAGCTGTGAAGCCTCAGTGGGAGGAGACCGCAGGGAGACTCCACGCCAGACACAAGGAGCAGCTGCACCAGTTCGGGCTCAACCCCCTGGACCTGTGAGCCCCCACGTCTGCACCTGCACTCCCCATGGCCCTGCATGGGTGCTGTCTTGACGGATGGGCCATCAACAGGGCTGTGGCCAGAAGAGGGCTTCGAGGGAGACATTTCCTTTCTAAGCTGACCCACCACCTCCACGACTGAATGATGAGACATTTGACAAGATTCCTGTGCTGCTTCTGCAAAAAGGGGGCCCTGCCCCTTGGTCCTGGGGCCCTTTTGGTACCTTCAAACTGCACCTCCCTCTCCCTGTGAATACAAACACAGCCAGCCGATGTGTGGGGAAAGGCCATTTCTATCACATCATTGCTACCATGACCGAACAACCACATGATGGCTGGGCTTCCAGAATCCAAAGGTGTCCACTGGGGAGAAGGGTGTCTTGTCCTCAAACTCCTGTAACAGGAGGTGGGGGGCCTTCAAAGCATCCCAGGTGAAGCAGAATCAGATCTAAAACTTTTGGAAGTCCTGTGCGTGCCCAGGGTGAGTGCCAGACAAAGCCGATCCCAGCCCGGTTGCACCAGCTCTTCTCAAACAGGACGTCTTTCTTGGTACACAGCTCCCCGAAGCTCCAGCTCTGAGTGGTGGCAGGCTTCAGGCCGGGGCACCTGCAATGGGAGGTGTCCAGCGTCTTTGGTTCTGGAAGAGCATCTGGGCTGCCGTCACCTTGAGTGGGAGAGTCGCTAGTGCCTCTCCCTAGAGCACATCCGAGGTGAGGGCCTGATCCTAAGTAGAGAGAAAAGGGGGCAGGTGACCCTGGGGCCAAAGGAGCCCCCTTTCCCTCCCCACAGTAGCTCAGCAGTGGCATTTATACTCTGGGTCCTTTTGAACCCCATGTGACCAAAAGCCAGTGGCCACTGAATGGACTGCAGCATTAGGACCCCATTTAAGCCAGAGTTAAGTCGCGCCTCTGATTTCTCAGGAGATCACCAGACCTTTCTTCCATGCACTCTTGGGCAGGCTCGAACCTCCAGCTTTCTGGTTAGCGGCTGAACCTGTTAACAGAAACCACCCCCCACCTGCCACCACCACTGCTCCCCCCCTGCAGCCCTCCCTCTGCCTCTCCGGTGCCCTCCTCTGGCACTCAGAGAGATGGTACCCATCTCTCACTCTCTTCCTACTCACCTTGCCAGTCTTTGAGGGGATCTGGGTTCCCAGGCCCTGCTGAGACCTGGCTGCCAACTTCAGGCAGAGAGGTGGTTCCAGCTCAGGCAGCCGCTGAAGGAGTCCCAGGTCACTCTCTCCACCCACAGGAAGTCCGTTCACCTCCAGAATCACGTCCCCCATCTGCAACCCGGCCAGGGCTGCTGAACCTCCGGGAGTCACCTAGATGGGGAGGGGGGAACGCACTGCAGGGGACACAGTGGCAAAGTGTATGGGCTTGGACAGGTGGGGGGTGGGGATGGGGGACTTGGGAGACAAACGGTTCCAAGGAGGCAAGTCCCACCTGGGAAATGAAGACCCTGGGCCCACTGGCCACCCAGCTGATGCGCAAGCCATAGCTGCCCCCAGGCTGAGGGTACAGGAAGCAGTGGCGAGAGCCAGGCATGGCGGTGGCACAAGGGGCAGCAGTGTCTTCAGCCGGAGGGTCCCTGGTCTCTATCGGGGACACCGGGAGGGGGTCCTGGGGAGAGGCAACAGCCTCTGTGCGCTCCACAAAGAGGAGGGGGGACAGGCGGACCTGGAAAGAGGCAGGCAGAAGCAGACCGGGGTTCCTCCCTCCACTGCCCCTGGCCCCACTCTCCCCTGCACCCCCTCACGCATGCAGCCTGCCCGCCACTCGCTCTCGCTCTCAGGCACCGTGCTGAAGAAGCAGTCAGCCTCAGGGTCCACTACGGTGAGGGAGAGGGAGGAGCCCTGCGCCCGGATCCTTGACACCGTCTTCTCGTGGCTCAGCCCCTCCACGCTGTCACCAGCCACAGCCACCAGCCGGTCCCCGGACTGCATCCCAGCCTTCTCAGCGGGCAGTCCTGGGTCCACCTCGCGCAGGAACTGTCCTGGGTCAGAGACACTCTCACTGCTGCTTCCCTGTCGCGGGGCCGCCCACCTGCCCTGGCCGCCATTTCACCCAGCAAGAACTGGCCCGGGGAGGCCCAGGACAGGATTCCGATCAGAGAGGGATCCCTTCTTTGCACTGGAGTTGGTGACACTTGTGTGGGCAGCCCAGGGCCTCCCTTCCTATCTGCCTCCGAGGCTCCCACTCACCGAGGCGACCGCCAAGGCCCTTCTCCTCTCGAAGCAGGAATCCGAAGCCCTGGGGTCCTTTCTCTATGTGCAAACACCGGGGCCTGGAGGGCAGGGCCCAGCCCTCTGCCAGGGGGGCAGCCAAGGGCATTCTCAGCTGGCGACACTGTTCCTCCACCTCTGGCCCGGCCACCAGCAGGGTCACCTTCTCTTTACTCAGCCAAAGCTGTGGGGGTGGGGGGTGAGCAGCAGTGTCAAGCCCCTGGGTCTGTGAGGCTGGCCCTCCCTGCACACACACACAGAAGTGGGGAGGGGCTTCAGGCTGTGAAGGCAGGGCAAGTCATACCTTCCTGTTGAGTTGCTGGTGACTGAAGCTGTCCACGCTGACCCCGTTCATCTCCAGCAGCCGGGCCCCTGGGGGCACCCCTGCCCGCTCCGCTGCTCCCCCGGGGCTCAGCACCAACCAGAAAGGACCCTGCCTTCCTGTCAGAAGAGAGGGAAACACACAACATAACAAGTCCCTGCCGGCCCAGAGGTGGCCTGAGCTCCTGCCTGGCTGCCCCCCACCCAAAACTCACCAGGGGTGATGCTGAAGCCAAAGCCGTCCTCGCCCCTCACTACGTGGCACAGGCGGGGCCGGAGCCCCGGGCCTATGGGAGGGCAGGAGGGAGCACAGCCGGGCTGCTGAGCTCGGGCCACGTCGTGCAGGTGCTGGGCCCAGACCACCAGCAGCACCCGGGGGCCGCTGGCCCTGATGCGACGCACCACCTGCACACAGGGGGGGTGGGGGGGGCTGGTCCTTCCCTTGCTCTGACACCCGCCTCCTCACCCAGAACACGAGCTCACGGGGTGCTGTCTTCTTACCCTTCCAACCTGGGCAGCCCGGCACCACAGAGGTGAGGCTGGGGACCCGGTCCCACATATCCTGGAGACACCCCAGCTCTCTCCCTGAGGTCTTGTGCCACAGGGAGCCCTGCCCCCTCACCGCTCCATAGTCTTCAAGCTCCACGACGTCGCCGTTCACCCCCAGGATCCGGTCTCCTACGCAAAGACCCTGCCTCTGCGCACAGGTGCCTGGCTCCACCCTGGATACCATGGGCCCGCCGTGGCCCGGCATCTGCTGCAGGTGGAAGCCAAAACTCCCGCCCTCCTCCTTGCTCAGCAGACAGAAGCGAGGCTGCTGCTGGTTCCAGGAATCTGGAGGGAGAGCAGGGTGGCAGAAAGGGGGCCAGCGGGGGCATGGGCCCAGCGGCGGTCATTGGGTGCCAGGCAGACCTTGCCCCCTCCCTGCCTAGGGCACCTGGCAGGTCTCCGCCCTGTGAAATATTGAGTATGGGCAGAGCGAGTGGCGGGGACAAAAGAAAATGCCTGGTCCACCCCCTACCTCGGACTCATGCTCCCCGTGCAAGCTGGTCTCAGAGGGAGACCCAAGTGAGTGGTTACCAAGGAGATGGGAAGCTGTGTGGTACGCTGCGGGGAGAAGCAGGTGGGAGCGACTGGCTGAAGGAGTTACCAGAGAAGCTGCTGTCTTCAGCCAAAGAGAGGACAGGATTATCAATTCCCCGGGTTGGATCAAACTCAAACTTCCTGCAAGGAGGCCGGGGCAGAAAACTTCTTGGCTGGACCTGGCACCTGGGATCTGCTTCACTGCCAAGGACAGCCAGAGAGCTATTCCGCCTTCTAGCCCCTCCTCCCCACCCTGCCCCCGACCCTTCCTGGCACTTACCAAGTTAATGGGTCTGTGTCCTGCAGATCTGTGGGGTGGGGAAGCAGGCAGACAGAGTTTGCCTTCCAAACTCCTGTCCCCATGGCCAGAAATGGAAAAGACTGAGGGAAACTCTCAAAATCAGGGCTTCTCACTGATAGCCTGTACACCAGCGGGATATTCCTGGTTCTCATCCCTCCTCCCCCAGAAATCTGGGGCGTATCAACACAGGGCGTGGACCCGGAAAACAGACAGCTCCCTTCCTCGCTGTGTGCCTAAGGCCAGTCTATTTATTCAGAGGGCCAGCCCCAACCACAAGCTTGTCCTGCCGTCCTTGTGCAAAAGCTTCGGTCTCCGAATCTGTCCCCAGGCTGCCCCAAAGTCACCTGTCCCCAAAGTTTTCTCTCAGCCTCTCCCCCTACCTGCGGCCGCTTCCATGGCTGCATGAGCAATCCAGGACAGGGTGGGGACAAGGTCCAAGACAGCCGGCTGACCCTCCCTCCTGGCCCTCAAGTCCCGCCTCCTTGAAGATGCTGCCACGAAAGAAGCGAGGTAATGGTTAACTGGAATGGACGTTTCCGTCCCTTGGGAAGTCCGTGTGTTCCTCCCGTCCCCGTTCCTGGATGGCAACTAACTCTGGATTCCCTCTGCTCTGTCCAGGCTCCACCGGAGTACCGGGAAAGACAGAGAGTTGCTCGCCGTCATTCCAAGCCTGGCAGGCGGGTGGGTGGGACATGGAATAGGTGAATGAATGCTACGGTCGCACACCAACTACCCTCCTCCCAGTGTCTTATTCCTGGGCTTTCCACGGCCTCTGAGCCCAGCACCTGAGAACCCCTTGATTTACATTTAAGATTGCCGTAGAAGTTTGGCTGGGCTCTGGATCTCTGTGGTTTGGCAGTTAGGTAACAATGTTCTGTGGCAGTTATGTATTAACACCGTTTGCTGGGCTCTGACATAATGTCGTCATCTCTATATACGGCAATCTCTTCTACACAGCCCACTGAAAGGGATTTTTTTTCCCTCAGGGGTGTGACCTGCATCCAGTATATACAGGCACTCAGGCACCACGCTCAGGCTGGCCCGAGCTCGGGCTGGCTGGCTGGCTGGCTGGATTCCTCGGGGTCCTGCAGCTGACTCCTCCCTCGTGAGCTGCCCTCCAGTTTTGGAGATCAACAGCCTGCAGATCTCTGCGCTTGTCCCCTGCCGTAGCAGGTGAGCTAGCTAAGCTGGTCTGAGGGCTGTCAGCGCTCACAGGCTCACAGCCACCCGAGCCTGGGGCAGGACGGCCTGAAATCTGACCCAGGGGCCGGGATTTTCCAGCCTCTACAAACAACCGTGTGAGCCCTTTTTTTGATAGCGGTCTCTTGTGGTGTTGGAGTAGAACTCAGGGAATGTTCCCAAGGCCTTTCTGGAGCTCTGATCGGATACGCACAAGGAGGCAGAGGAGCCTCGCCGGATATGCTTCTCCAGAGAACCCAAGGAAGGTCACTTGCAACAAAACAGGATCAGGGATTGAAGCACAATGGCCACGAGCGGCAGAGGCACAGAGGAAGAGACCACGGTGGGTGGAAGATGCAGCTTTTTAATGGCAGCCAGGCAGGGCCCGTTGTAGGGAAGGGGACCCCAGGGGGAGGAGACAGCACCCATGTGAGCAAGGAAAGGGGCCTCCAGCTGGGTCAGGGCAGGGGGTGTTTCGGCCCCCAAAGCACCCTCTGGTTGCAGCACCCTTGGCACCAGGGACATGAGATCTGTGTCTCCTCGGGGGCATGACCAGAGGACTCCTGGGGGAGGTAGAGTCAGGCGTGACACTCGGAGCTTCGGTCACCACCCTGTCAAGTGCTTCAGCCCTTCGAGGAGGTGTACCCCCTCTACAAGCACTGGATGCCCCAGCGTGGACCCTGGAATTTGCAGGCTGGGGGGCACAGGTGGGAATGCCCTATGAGGGCAACTGGCACAGCCATGCCTATCAGTCTGCCTCCAGTCCTCCAAAGATCATTCTAGAAGGAGCGGTGCAAGTCAGGAGGCCACCAGAAGAACGGGTTTTGAGGGCCAGAGGTCACATAAGCAGGTGGCCGCAACCACGATCTCAGGCTCCAGGACTGCCCAGCTGCTCCAGGAGGGCCTTGACCTCCCCCTCCACACGGAGCATCTGGGCCTTGCGCCAGGGATTAAGGGTGGCCCCCCGGCTGTCTTCCAGGTCCAGCAGCAAGAGGTTCAGGTGGCGCCGGACCCGGGCCCGGTCCCAGCTGTTGAGGTTCCGCTGGACTTCCCCGAGGATCACTGACCAGTACTCAGACACCGCCGTCCCCTCGGTCAGGGAGGTCACAACCCGGGCACCCCCCTGCGCCGTGGCCCCGAAGTCCCGCAGCATCTGGCGGCCTTCCGAACTGAGCTCGTTGAAGTAGAGGCTGGCAGGGGAGACAAGAGCAGTACGGTCAGGAGGGTGCTGCGAAGGAGAGGCAGCGGCCAGAGGGGCAGGACGCCGGAGGTAGCGCGGATTGGGGAGTGGAAGGGGACCGGTGTCTACAGTAAACCAGAGGTGGCCACTGGAGGCAGGCACTGACACTGGAGCCCCACGGAACTAGGGACAGGTGGCCTGGGGCCAGCAGGACCCCAGGAGAAATGTGGGAAGGCATGGTGACAGGTAAGAGCCAGTCACTCAGTGACTCAGAATCAGGAGGAAGGCTTCCTTCCAAAGCCAGGAAGAGAAGCCAGGCCTCAGGCATAGTAGACCCACTGCGCCCCCAGGGGAGGAGCCGCACAGCGAGACCGAGAAAGGGCTCAGGCTTGGGGGGCTGCCTCAGGAGGCCAAGGGTGAGGGGAACGGGGCAGGACTCACTGCAGCAAGTCCAGGGAAGGGTGTTCCTTGGCGGCCTTGGCCAGAGCCAAGGCCGCCGTGTCGCCGGCGCCATTGTAGGCCACGTTCAGCTCCTGCAGCTGCTGGTTGTGGCTCAGCTGGGCCGCCAGCAGCTCCAGGCCCTCGTCCCCCAAACCGGTGTGCAGCAGCGAGAGGTGTGTCAGCGAGGTGTTTCCGACCAGCCCCTCGGCCAGCAGGGCGGCGCCGGTGGCCGTCAGCGGGTTGTTGGACAGCCTACAACCACAAGCACCCTGAGATTAGGAGAACCCCTGCAGATGTCTGCTCTGGACCTTAGGACGCGGGCCTGAGGGAGCGCATGCAGCCCTGGGCCGAGATGAGCCGCGGGGAAGAGGCGGCAGACACCTCTGGAACTCGGGGTGCAGTGCCAGGGGGCTGCAGTCTGGTCCCCTCCTACTCCTTCTCCACTTCCAGTCCCCTTTCCTCCCTCTCCCCTCTCTCCTCCTCTTGACCATTCCCCTCTTCACCTCCACTATAGGCTCCCATTCCCTCTGGGTCCCCCAGCCTTCTCCCTCCCTCCCTTCCTCCACGTCCTCTCCCTTGAAGCAAGAAGCACCCAGCATGAGGATTCTCCCTGGAGACTGCAGGCAGGAAACATCCCCCAGCTGTTACCAGGCAACAAGCCTGGGTATTACCCCGCTTCCTCATCTCCCGCTCACTCTAACCACGCGGGAGACTCCCAAGGCCCAGTGGTGGTGGTGGTCTTCCCTCACTGCCCTGCTGCTCCGACTGAGCTGGGCCTGGACCGTAGCCTACATCTCCACCCCCTTTGTCACAAGATGCTACCACAGGGGGGCAAATGCCATGTGAGTAGGGGGACAAGGAGCCTGGCAAGCCCTTACCGCAGGGTGGTAATCTGACACTGGTCGTGCAGCAGCAGATCCCGGAGGTCCCTGCAGGCCTCGGGACCCAGGCTGTTGAGCTGCAAGCTGGAGACAGGGACCCCAGGCAGGAGAAAAACAAGGAAGAGAAACCAGTCAGATTTCAACACGGGGCCCTCAGCCCCTGCTCACCCTGCCCTTCTACTGCTGTCCCTCCCCCTCTTTCCACCAACTCCATCCCACCCACCCCGGGGTCTTCCCCTCCCCTTTGAGTCCCCACCCCTTCTTTCCCCTGTCTCTGCCATCAACCCCCTTGACAGCCCCTGGCTGGGTCCAGGACTGACTGGGTGCTCACCCCAGCTTCCGGGCACGCAGCAGGACAGGCCGGAGTGTGCGCAGCCCCGCGGGGTCCAGCTGGCAGGACGCCAAGTTCACCTCGTCGAGGGCATGCCTCCCGCTGCCCAGCACGGCGGCCACCACAGTGCACTTGAGGGGCGTCATGCGCACACCGGACAGGTTGAGCCGGCGCAGGGAGCCGAGCACCTCAGCCGAGAAGCGGTGGTTCTGGAACTCGTAGTGGAAGAAAAGGTAATCCAGGAGCTCCGAGGGGGGCAGCACCTGGCGGCCCTGCGTGCCCAGCTTCTTCTTGATGGCCTGGGCATTCTCCAGGACATCCAGGTTTTTGATGGGGCAGCCCAGCTGGGCCAGCACGGCCCGATTGTGGGCAGAGAGGAGGCCCCCCATGAACATGGGGAAGAGCTCGAAGACTTCGTCGTCCGAGGGCTCATCTGGGTGGCGCTGGGGGCCCTCCACGCCCAGGATGCTGGCGCCGATCTGGTCCAGAACGTCGTCGTTGTAGTAGTCTTCTTCCCGGAACATCTCCAGCACCATGGCCTGGGCTATGGCCTCCTGGCTCTTACCCACCATGCGGCCAAACACTCGGGGGACCACCTGGGACAGGGAGCCGGGAGGGGCTCAGAATCAGCCACCCAGCGGCTCCAGCCCCCCCGGCTCCCCGGCCCCCGACTCCTCCGGGAAAACACCCACATGGCAAACTCTAACCCCCCTCACCCAGTGGATCAGACTCCTCAGAGGTTAGCCCCATTTGGCCCTTTCTTTTCAAGGTAAGAGTGGCGTAGGGGTTTCGAGTTGGACTGAGATCCTCAGGGTTGGTAGTTCGAAACTACCAGCCACTCCGTGTGAGAAAGACAGGGCTTTCTACTCCCGTAAAGAATTAGAGTCTCAGAAATCCACAGGGGCACCAGCCCTTCCCTGTCCTAGCAGGCCACCGTGAGTTGGCATCCACTTCACGGCATGGCAGTGGGCACTTGTCCCGGACACGCCTGACCTAGAATTTTCTTCTTTTGTCTCCAACACCCCACACAAAGTCCAGTCCAGAACCCAAAGTCAAGCCCTGCCCGTGAGTCCGCTGCAGCTCACAGCGACCCCGTAAGACAGAGGGCCACTGCCCCTGTGGGCTTCAACGCTGCAGAGCTCGATAGCCGCAGGTGCCGCATCGTTCTCCCTCGGAGCGGCCAGTGCATCCCAACGGCCGACTCACCAGTTGGCAGTCGAGTGCGAAGCACTCTACCAACCCAGGGGAGGGGAGGCAGCCATCACAGATGAGGGTTTCCATGTAAGACCACACTGGGTGTTCTGAACACATCACCGTCGTCGTTGTCATTGGCACCACGATGACTGTGATTGAATGTAGGCCTTGAAGGCTACTTCAGTGAGCGTCCAGTGGCCATCAGAAGGTGGGCAGCTTTGCAGGACCAAGACGGATGATCTGCTTCCATCCAGGTCACAGCCTAGACAACCTCGGGGGGAGGGGGGGCGTTCTCCTCTGTCACAGGGGGCCACCGTCAGGAGGAAGTGGACTTAGACACATCGAGGCCTCTGTCTCTTGTCTCCCACGTGGCCTCCCCACACCCTTGCCGCTACTGCCTTCTTGGCCTTTCTCAGGCTCTTAACAATATCGAGGCGTCTCCTCCTCCTTCGCCCCTCTTTCACTGCACCTGTCCACCTGGCTGGTCCCGGCGGGTCAGAGCAGCTGTCTTTCAGGTGGCTGTTGATGAAATGGGTGCCTTTGTTCCACCATCTCCCCTCCTGATAGTGTCTGCAAGGGGGGGAGGAAGGACTGCGGCCCTGACAGTGAACCCCCGGTTTTGTTCTGTGGCGCCTCCTGGAAGGTCTGTCTGCCATGCAGGAAAGGGTCTAGTGTCCCTTCTCCCAAGAATAATCTGGTGACAAGAACAGAAATGGCTACCTTCTGAAGCTGACATTGACAGACTCTGGGGGAAAGAGGTGAAATAGTGCTCAGCGGGGGAGCTGGGAGGCTTAGGGGTGCGGCATGAGCCATTCTGGCCGGTTCTCAGGATAACCAAGGCTTTCTGAATCCCTCCAGGAGACCACAACCTGTCACTGCGGTGCAGGTAGGGTGAGCACATCTCCAGGGCTGGCCACCGTGTGGGCATTGCCTACCGTCTAGGGCCAGGGTGTGCAAAGGCCTGCATTGTACAAGCCTGTGCTTTTACCTAGCAAGCGGTTGGAGAGGACTTCCTGTATATCAGGCCCTATGGATTTGGTCATTTAACCCTCAGTTTAGGTCACTGAGAGCCATTTGAATATTATCCCCATCGAACAACCAGGGCTCCTGAGGCACAGAGAGGCCATGTGTCTTGTTTGATGCCACACCCTTCGTAAACAACAGGGGCTGGAATGACCCCACGTGGCTGCATGCTACTGACTCTCATGCTTTGCTGTCCATGGAGGGAAACATCTGGATGTGGCAGGACCGAAGTTGTGCAGGAGGCATGATGCTTCTGATGGCAAAGTCACTGGTTAAGATGAGGCTGTCTGTTCCAGGAAAGATTCACCGTCTCAGAACGCCCCCAGAAGGTTCTCTGAGTCAGAATGCACTCAATAGGGTTGGGGTTGGGGTTTGCACCAGGGCTCTCAAGACCTTCCCGAGTTACTGAAACATTCTTGGTGAAGACAAGGGTTGGCTATCCAACAAGACACCTCGAACGTGCCATAAGCCAGTCACACAGAGTGTGCAGAATTCGGTCTTTCAAAATCTGGGCTCAAATCCCTGCTGTTCACTTACTGCCTGTGTGACCTTGGACAAGTCACTTGTCTGTTGTGAGCATCTGTTCCCTCTCAGATGTACTCACACTCACTGCCAATGAAATGAGTCGATACCAACTCATTGCAATGTGATAGGACAGAATAGAACTGGCCCTGTGGCTTTCCAAGACTGAACTCTTTACAGGGATAGGAAGCCTCGCCTTTCCCCCGAGAAGTGCCTGGTGGCTTTGAACTGCTGGTCTTGAGGTCAGCCGCCCGACGTATAAGCACTGTGCCACCAGGGCTCTTCTCACAGATAAAGGGGGTTCTACTATTTCATCTCCAGGGCTGATGCAAGAAACAAAAGGGAGAAGCAGCTTGATGAAGCTCCTGGGAGACAGTGAGAGAAAACGGCCGAGCGTCCTCACAGTGCCTGCCTGCGGTGCTGTCCTGGGCACTGTAATTCAGTGTCTGGCATGGGCCACACGCAGGAAGGGCTTACCTCAGCCAATTACCAATGCCATTTATCCTTCCAATGTAAGTGAATCAAATGGCATCTGCTTTATAAACCTGTCTCTGCTGATTGAGTCAGGGTGACTCATCACCCCCAAAGCCTGATCACCTCTGGACAGGGAGAGATGCAATCAGATTCTGGGGCCTGCAAAGCAGAAGACAGATCCTAAGCTGCGGTGACCCCCCTGCCACCCAGCACCAACGCCTGGGAGGAAAGATGGGAAAAGAAAGCCATTGTTAGGCTGCAGGATTATTTGTAAAGCCCCTCAAACAAAACCCACAGCTATCGAGTCAATTCTGACCGTAGCAGGCCTAGAGGACCAGAGCAGAACTGCCCGTCCTGGGTTTCTGAGCTCATAAATCTTTACGGGAATAGGCAGCCTCATCATTTTCCTGCAGAGCAATGGGTGAGTTCAAACAGCTGAACTTGTGGTTGGCAGCCCAGTGTATGGTCTACATCACCAGGGTTTCCCGCAGCCTCAAAGTCCCCTTGCCGTTTCCACGCCTTCCCCGGCCTTGTGGCTTCTCCTCCACCCCTGCTCCTCTGAGTCACACCAAACTTCACTCCACTGCCTTCCAGTCACTTTGAATTCATCACAAGGACAGAGTAGAACTGTACGCGCGCGCACACACACACACACACACACACATATCCGCCGGAGGGTTTCCTAGCCTGTCAATCTTTACAGAGGCAGACTGCTCCGTGTCTCTCTCAGGACTGGCCGGTAGGTCGAACTGCGGACCTTTCCCTGAGCAGACAAACCCTTGAACCCCTGTGCCAGCAGGGCCCGTTCCGCTAGGCCTGATCCTGAGAGAGTCCAGATGAGGACCCACACGTCTACAGGACCTAGTCGCTTCTTTCTGGGAGCAGAGAAGGGTGACAGGGAGCCTGAGGGGCTGGACCCCCGGGGTCCTGGGGAGAGGGGGCAGCAACAGTGGGGGCCGGGGACCGACCTTGAGGAGGTTGAAGAGCAGAGGGAGGACCCGCAGGGGGAGCAGCTTGGCCACAATGCCCAGCACCAGACTGACATCCTCTCCTACGCGACCCACAAGCTCGGCCACGTCCTTGCCCACCCGCTGCAGGGTGGTCCTGTGCAAACCCAGCACGATGTAGAGGGCTGCCAGGTACTCCTGCAGGGCGGGCACGGTGAAGACGAAGGTGCCCGGGCGTCCCGGCTCCACGCTCGGGGCCAGGAAAAAGCGTAGGGCGTCGCGGCGGAAGACCTGCAGCAGCTGGACCTCCTCCTCCGTCTTGATGCCAGCCTCCAGGCAGCCTCGGACGTCCTCCTCAGAGAAAGAGGTCTTTCGAGAGGTCACACCCTGGTGGGCCAGCTTGCCCAGGGTCCGGGCCGCGTAGGCCATCAGAGACACCCGGGAGGGGTCCGTGCTGTCCAGCATCTCCCCGCTGAAGTTGAGGCGCAGGAAGCTGGTGTAGATGCTCGTGAGGGTCTGGCCAGCAGGCGTGGGGCCGTGGAGGAAGTGCAGGGTGGCACAGACCAGCCAGCAGTAGGAGGGCAGGAAGCAGGCAGCCGAGATCTGATGGTGCCCCTCCAGGTTCCGGGACAGCATCTGCACTAGGTTTTCCCGCTGGGCCGAGGTGGCCGCCGCCACGCCCGCGTCCTCGGCGCCGTGCCCACAGTCGGGCTGGTTGAGGCGGAGCTGGAAGTAGAGCTTCTGCAGGTTGGTGTCTGAGAAGCCGCAGATCTGGCCGTAGCGGCCCACGTACTTGCTGGGGATGCGGCCGATGGCGGAGGGCCGCGTGGTGACCAGAATGCTGGCCTGGGAAGACCATGGGGGGGGGGGGAGGGTATTAGGACAGATCTGGAAGGTCCTGATTGCCTCCCTCCCCAGGCAAGGATGAGGTGGTGGCATCAATTACAAGGTGCCGACCCCATACCACAGCCACTTGCTAGGTCAGTCTTAAACGCAGGCTATGCCTGGACCATTGTCACTCAAAGGAAGAAGGAAAGGGGGTTTGGGGAAGTTAGTGACTTTCTCAAGGTCCCAGAGTGGGAAGGGGAGGAGCCTGGTTGTGAACTCACCCAGGGCCAACCCAGCCTACTTTCCCCCAATGACCCCTTGGGTATGCGACCCGGAGGGCAGCAGCGGAAGGGCCGGGCAGGGAGCACCCACCTCAGGCAGCATGTATTTGCGCAGCAGGTTGACAATGATGGCGGCTGATGCATCTGGCACCTCAGGGTCACTGCACAGCCCTGTGCCGGACAACCGGAAGTCCAGGTTGAGGCGCTCCAAGCCGTGGAGCACGAAGAGCAGGCGGGACCCAGCCGGCGCCATGAGGGGCAGGACCTCCTTCAGGGCCGTGTAGCGCTGGGCCACGAGCTGGCACAGGGAGACGGGGCTGGGCCCCCGCGACGACAGGTCCTCGCAGGAGAAGGGGATGAGCAGCTCAAAGGCGGGCAGCCGCCCGTGACACCAGTCCAGGACCATCTTGCGCACCAGCGTACTCTTACCGGTGCCCACTGTCCCATAGAGCACCACGGTCTGCACCGGGCGCCCACAGGCATCCGGGCCAAAGAGCTGAGACAGGGCGAGCGGGGTGGGCCCAGGCTGGGGCAGCTGGTGTTCCAGAGTCAGCTCTGCGGAGGGCCGAAGCAGCTCATCGGGGGTGCTCTCACGGATCACGGGGTCCACGTGGACCGTGTCCAGGGCAAAGGTCGGGCCAAATTGGCGCTCCTCGCGGGGCAGCCGGATGAACCACTCCGCCAGGTTCCGGCGGTGCCGCTGGATCGCTTCTGAAAGAGGAAGTGATGGCCCTGGGTCAGAGGGAGAAGTGGGGTGTACGACAGCTCAGGGCAGGAGGGGGGGGGGTGCCCTGCGTGATGCAGATGGCTCACAAACAAAAGGTTAACGGTTTGAGTTGAGTCGACCTTGGAGATGCCTGGTGACCTACTTCCGCAAAACCGACCCCCCAAACCCCGTGAGGCACAGTCCTGACGTTTGTGGGGTTGCAGAGACTGGCGTTATCTTTGAACAGCAGCGGCAGGGGGTGGGGGGATGGAGGCAGTAGGTCCAGTAGGCTGGGGAGCTTGGACCCTGGAGCTGCTGAGGCCCAGATGGTGTTGGGACACACAGGACACCCATCAAAAACACAGGCTTTAAACCCCTGAACTGTAGAGTACAGGAATTATATGCCAATAGGAAAAAAGATGAGGGAGAGAGCTAGGAAGGGAAGAAGGGAAGGCCTGTCTGGAATGTTCGGGCAGGACGTGAGCTCCACCACGCACGTGGCGCATCGTGATGGCTGGCCGACTCCAGGGCCTGTGTGTGCGGTTCTAAGCTGGCTGCTGAACCCAAGATTGAAGGTCGGGAGGGTGCAGCTTGTCCAAATCCAGACACAGTCAGTGTGGTTTGTAGGAGATCCGCGGACAATGGAGGGCAATGGGCTGAGCAGCCACGATGGCCGGCCGAGGCCAGCGCATCCCCTGCACCCCCTCATCCTACATCCCCTCCAGCCCCCTCCGCAGGATGTCCGAGGTGTGGGCCCTTTACCGGTCGCAGTGATGCTGCGGAACAGCTGCGCGCGCCTCCCTGGTGGGGGAGCACCGTCGGCCGAACTTCCATGGTGGCGTATGAAGGGCCTGGGGGCAGGAAACGGGGCTAAGTTGGGACTTGGGGACAAGACTCACAGCCCCACGCAGGCTCTGGACCCAGCCTATGGCGACCAGTCTGTGGGTTTCTGCTTGCTGAGATCTGGACCCAACACTGGTCATCAAGCCCTGACTGAACTCTGATCTCCTTCCAAAGACAGAGGGTCACCCCCTGCCCTCCAGCCCCCTCTCCTGGCTGCCCGCCTGGAACTTGCCGGTCATTGCCAGACTCCGCCCCCTCCTTCACACTGACTTCTTCTTCTGTAGACCTAAGTCCATGTCCTCTTGGGTCTGGGCACTGACTCCATCCCAGGCCGCCAGCCCGCCCCTGCCCCACTCCTATCTGGCAAGGTAGCTCAAGTCCTGACCCTGCTGTGCCCAGATGTGTCTTACTTAAGGTAGAATGCCAAGACCTCACCTACAGGGCCCAAGGGGACACTGTCTCTTGAGAGGCCAACTCCAGTAGACCGGAAAGGGGCCACGTTCATCTGCAGAGAGAAAGGAGAAGGGGGAATAGCACGTACAGGCCCCACTCGCATTTCCCCACCAAGACAGACCCAGTCCCCCCATGTGTGGCTCTTCTGGTTATCGCACAACTTTCTGCTTCATGGGATGAGTATCTACTTAGCATTTACCGCCCCTCACACCTGCACAGACGGACCAGGACGTCAATAAGAGCAGGGACCAATCTGGCTTGTTCACAGACTATATATCTTAAAAAGAGGCTTGGGGGGCCCGGGGGTTAAGAACTGTATTACCAAGCGTGAGGTCAATGGTTCAAATCCACTAACTGCTCCCTGGGAGAAAGAGAGGCTCTCATTAAAGCTGACAGTCTCGGGCTGAGCCCCGGTGGCGTAGTGGTTGTGCGCGGGACTGCGGCCCACTGGGACGGAGGTTCAATTCCAGCAGTGGAGCTGGGCCTCCTGCTCCCGCCACCGGAGAGCAGTGATGCCCCCCCCCCCAAAAAAAAAAGCTGACAGTCTCAGAAAGCCTCGCATAGGGTCTCTGTGAGTCAGACTCTGTACGATGACAGAGGCTTTTAGATCCCTAACACTTAGCCCAGGCCCGTAGGGAGCAGGCAGAGCAGGCACGGTGACTGTGTGTTGACTGCAAGATGGGATCAGCCCAGGGGGGCCCTCACAGAGGAGCAAAGGGAAGCTCCCAGAAGGGAAGTGACTGCCCTCGGTCAACAGGTAGTGAATGACGGGCTGGGACTAGTACATCCAGCGTCTGGATCCCTGCTCTCTTGACGGCACCATCTGGACCCTGCAGTGGAAGGGAGAGGTCGGCTCCGACACCGCTTATTCCTGCTTACCTGGCAGCCGGGGCCCTCCTCGTAGACCAGAGCCCCAAGAGGGCCTGGGCAGCCGACAACCCCACCTCATGGCAGAAGAGAAGGTCAGAGCCCAGGAGACAGCACCCCCTTCTGTCCTGCTCCCTGTAAGAAGGCGGGTGTGAAAGGCCTGCTGATCCCCCTGGAGCCCAAGAGGGGTGGTCTTCCCCAAACGTCAGCCCTGCTAGAACCCGGCCAGCCGACTGCCAGCTCCCCTCCCCCGCCACCACCTCAGGGATCCCATGTCACCGCTGTCTTTCTCCCGAGTCCCGCTGCTTCCTTTAATTACTGTCCAGCTCAGCTAGAATCCCCCGCTTCCAGTGGTTCTTTTGGAGCCTAGGATTTCCAGGAATGTTGGCCTACACCTCTTTGCCTTTGTCTCTAAGTCATTACTCCTTTTGCTGCGAGCTAATGATTTTATCATGCCTTCTTCTCCGACACCTTCCGATAAGCTCCCAGAGGTTGACTTCCATGATAACTAAATAAACAAAGGGGTGGACTTCCGGCTTGACCTCTCCGCGAGAAATGCCCGCCTGTGGCAAACTGCCCACCTGCAAATCTCAGCTCGGAGGAGCTGCCCGGTCGTGGACCCTTCTGCCACTCGATGTAGACCAGAGAGGCGCCTGGCCTCGCTGCCTTCAGCTCTTCTCCCCACCCTCAGTCACCCCAAGCCGTCTTCTTGCCCTCCGCTCCTCCTGGACCGTGGGCTGCTTGGCTCTGTGGCGGCATCATCCCAGAGACACAACGGGCCAGTGATGCAGCCCTTCCCCGGCGCTTGCTGGGAAGCCCGTGTCCTCACTGGTCTCTCTGCCTCCCCAGCACACCCCACCCTGGCCACATCATCTCCTTAAGATGCGAGGTGACTTGGAGAGTCAGCGATCAGTCCCCACCTGGGCCTCATCCTCCAGCCCCACCTGAGACTTGCTCAGAGGCCCCTGACTTGGTCAGTGTATTTCTTCTCAGCTTGGAATGACTCTGCCCCTCTGGGTGATTCGACTCAATCTTTTCAGATTAAGCGTAAAAATCTCCTCTCCTGGGAAGTGTTTCCTGATCCCTCCAAAGTCTTTGCACAGATGGAGTGAGGTCTTTCTTACTGGGCAGCGGCTCTCCAGAGCAAACTTAGCACTGGGTGCAGGGCCCACGAGGCCTGCCGGTAGAGGGTGCTGCCTCAGATCACATCCTAGGGCTAGGAAAGGGTTAAGAGGGAGCTCAGGAGCGCTGAGGACGCTGGATTAAAAACAAACAAAAACAAACAAACATAACAAAGCAAAACAGAGGGCTCCGTGGGTTAGAAGGTTAGAATGTAACCAGGGTTCTCGGAGGGGCTCGGCAATTCTGACTTTCAGGGCAGGGAGAGGGCGAGGCCCAGCTGAACAAGTGCAGGGACGGTGTCCCCCGAACCCGCTGCAGAGCCCCCCCTGCAAACTGGCTCCGAGACCCGGAAGGAGAAGCTGCCAGAACGCCCACTCGCAGGGCACCGGCTCCGCCCTCCGCTCCCAGGCCGGACAGACGGTCAGCTGCACCTGCCCAGCCCCCACCGGGTCCGCGCAGACGCCCAGACCTTTACCAGGCTGCCCAGACCTCGGTGGTCGTTAGCCCGGCCCAGGGCGGTCCGCCGCTCAGAACGAGGTGTCCCCGCCGGCTCCCCGGTCCTCGGCGCGGCGCGGCGGAGCTTCCTGCTGGCCCAGCCCTGCCCGCCTGGTATCCGGCCCCAGCAGCGGGCACGGGGAAGGGCAAGCCCGGGTTTCGGCCCCAAGGGGTCCTGGGAGGAAGGGGACGGCCGGGGTGTGGGGGGGAGGACTTCCCGGGGAACAGGCCTGGAACTGGGGCCCCTCCCTTCACCCCTCTCCCCGGGGCTCAGCACCTTCTGCCCGCTGCAGTTTCCCAGGCGCTGGGCGCGGCCAGCTTCCTGGCCACCAGCCTCCCGAGCTGGGCCTGGGCTTCCCCATTTTACGTAGGCAGAAACCGGAGCTCTGGGAGGTGAAAGACTGGCCCGGGGTGACCCAATTGGGAAATAGACGAGCCGGAACAAAAGCTGGCACCCTGCTTCCTACACCTCCGCCCTGGGTCTCCCCGAGTCGGGGGTGAAACACCCCAAGCACCACCACCACCACCCTGCTGGACGGCCCAGCTGCAATCTCGAAAATTACGCTCAACCCCCCAACTTCAAGATGAGTGCGCAGACATTGAAAACATGGTCTTGAACAGAGGCTTCAGTCAGGGGCCTTGTTTTTTTTTTAATTGGTGGCCCTTTCAATGGCGCCCATACCTGCCGGACCTGAGAGAGCTCCATTCCTGAGGCGCTGGCCCCAGGGCGTCCTTCCGTCAGTCCACCTCTCTGCACAAGCGCTTCACATCTGCCTTGGGCCCTCTGCAGACCTGGCTCCTGAGTGTGGCCCCGGGTCACTTTGGGCAGTAGAAGAGGTACAGTGGGGCGTCAAGGGCATTTCCACCCCAACCTGCTCTTCCTGCCTGGCTTCTAGTCGGGCCTACCCTCAGGGCTTCCCGGTCCTCAAGGCCCCCACCCTCGCTGGATTGCTTGCTCACCCTTGTGTTTCCGGTACAGACACACCCAAGACCACAGTAGATACAGGAGCCACCCACCACCCACCGCCAAGCAAGTATGGGTGTCTAATATGCACCCAGCAGGGTGCCCAGTGGGGAGCTCTCAGGGCAGGACTGGGAAGACAGCTTTGTGATCTTTATTTTCCCCCCAGCAGTCAATGCTAATATGACCTGTGTCCCTTTGGGGCTGCTTTGTTCTGAGCACCCCACACTCACATACCAGGCCCACCACTAAGCTCTGAAGCTGCCAGCCCCAGGAACCAGACCATAGCAGCCCCAGATTTGGGTGAGAGGTGACATTTGAACTGGGGCCTCAAAAATAAGTCAAGAGGTGAAAAGAAAAGAAAAGAAAAGGAAAGTGAAAAAAAGTCAAGGGAGGTAAGGAGAAACAGCATGGAAAACAGGCATATTTATATTTTACGGGACTTGGGGTGATCGAGCAATCCTCTGAGTGTGTTCTCAGGGTGACTCCTCGGGTCCAGGGGGCTCCTGTGGCTTCACTCCCCTTACCGAGCCAGCCAAGAACCTGGTGTGCCTCTATTTTTAATGTTATTTTTCATATCATTTATTTTGTTTTGTTGTTGCGAATGTGCACAGCACAATAAAAAGTTTTTGTCTTAAGAACACCTGGATTTCACAAGAATTTGACATTCTGGGGCTGAGCCCCGGGGGCGTAAATGGTCGAGTGCGGGACTGCGGCCAGCGGAGGCTCTCAGGAGCAGCGCTGGGTAGCTCCCACGACCACCAGAGGGCAGCGATGCCCAAAAAACTAAAAAAAAAAAAAAAATCCAAGTCCAAAATCAAAAGAGGAACAGAGGGTGGGAGGGGTGGGGAGGAAGGCTTGACCGGGACCCTAGTATTCCCAGTTCCCTCCTGTGCATGTGGAAGTGGGGTGGTAAATTGGGAAGACCACGGAAGAACTGATGCTGGGGGGGCTGCCGCAAAGATGGCATGCGCGCCGGAGGCTGGACAGACCCACTGGTCTTGGAAGCCGTGCAGCAGAGTGTGCCTTGGGGGTGGGAGCGGTAAGGCTTGATGTCAGGGGCGACGGTCCCTAGACAAGGGAATTGAGCGTGAGTCAGAAAGAGGAGACCCCTCACGGAGGTGTGCTGACACAGTGACGACAGCGAATACAGCCATGGATTTCAAGCGGCCACGCTGGGAGGCCGGCCGCACGGGGCAGTGCCTCACTGTGTGTTCACAGGGTTGCTG
>PVJH01029563.1:0-25888 GCA_004026705.1 Nesogale talazaci
CTTCTTTTGTGTCATGTGAATTTCGCTAGGTTACGAGTAACAGTAGTCTACCATATTTAATTTTTTTTGAGGCATCACTGCCCTCTGGTGGTGGGAGTAGGAGGCCCAGGCTTGCTGCTGGATTTGAACCTCCAACCCAGTGGGCCGCTGTCCCGCGCCACCAGGGCTCAGCCCCCCATATTTAATTTTAATGATGTGGTAAAGCTATAAAAGTACAATAACAACTCCATTATCCAGCACGTGTTCTTTAACACGTGTCCTGCCTTGTGCTTTACCCCCTTTTTCACACTCGCAAAAGAATCTTCTCTGCCTTCTTTCCTCATCACTGCTCATCACCTAACATTCTTATTCTACAGACCTTCTCTGTCATTGAAATGACCTTCTTTTCCTTCTCTTTGATAATCCCTTTGGAAGTCTTATCCAATCCTAGTGAGTCTTACAGCCCTCTGGGACATCTCGAATCGAAACCAGAGAGGTGTATATTTGTAGTTTTAAACCTGTTTGTTAACCTTGGTTCATTGCTAACTCAACTGTCCGCAAGCACTGTGTTTCTCGGATTATAAGACGCACCCAATTTTTAGAGCGGAAAACAAGAAAAAAATATGCTGACCCAAATAGTACCAGTATACAAAAATATTTATTAAAATAAAGCAAAATATGGTAATATATTGACAGCATAAATTCAACATTGGTGTTAAGAACCATCATCACTTTCATTAACAAATGAGGGGAGACGTGTGCTGTGCCAATCGTGTGCTGATCACGTACCTGACTGACATTGGAACTCCAGGAGGTGGGAGTTCCCCCAAACACACAGCAATACACAGCAATCCACAGCATGCAAACAGCAACAGACAGTAAGCAGGTGCATGAGATCATAAACAAATGTTCTGGGGTACCATGCCTTTGGACCATAAGACACACCCTCCTTCCCCCCACTTTTTTGGGGGGTGCATCTTATTGTCTGACAAATATGGTATCTCCCCTCTGCTGTTCTTCCTCTCACAGTTTCAGTGTGGATAAGACTTTTATAACGATCTCTTCATTAGCGTCTACGTTTCTATCCTAACTACCACCACATTATTTAATGTAAGACTCTTCCATCCTTTCCATCATCTCACCCTCTACTGGAGTTGTTTCTTGCTTTGTAAGTCTTTCTTTTTACTCTTGTCTTCATTTTCACCTCATAACCTGGCACAGAGCCAGTTCATGGATTCCAAATTAGAAGGAAAAAGAGATATTTATCAGCAGATGATGCCAGTGGGGAGCCGGACAGCAAAAGGAGTTGTTGATGGCATCCCACATGTGCTCAGAATATACAGAAAGGATGATGAGTTTTTACACCAAATGTACATTTTGGGGCACTCATGTGCTTTCCCTGTGGTTTCCATTATCCAAGTCAGAAGATAATCACCAGGTGTAAAGATCCCTGTAACAATCAGATGAAACCGTAAGAGAAACATTTATGATGCACAAGCAGTCTTTCAATATCTTAGCAACCTTTCAGGCAAAGTTGTCCAGAGAGCCTGAATAGAGGATCACACATGATATATCTGCCTTTTGAATAATATGGAAAGTTATAAAAGTTCCACAGGGGCTGAGCCCTGGTGGCGTAGTGGTTGTGTGTGGGACTGCGGCCCACTGGGATGGAGGTTCAATTCCAGCTCACAGGAGCAAAGGCTGGGCCTCCTACTCCCACCACCAGAGAGCAGTGATGCCTAAAAAAAAACAAAAAAAAACAACAAAAAAAGTTCCACAGGTATTGTTAAAAATCATCATTTTCGGACTGAGCCCCTGTGACGTAGTGGTTGTGCATGGGATTGCGGCCCACTGGGATGGAGGTTCAATTCCGGCTCCACGGAGCAAAGGCTGGGCCTCCTGCTCCCACCACCTGAGGGCAGTTATGCCTAAAAAAAAAAAAAAAAAATCATCATTTTCAATAAGATTCTTTGGGGAAAAAAATTCCACAGAGACCAGGGGTGGGGGAACAAGGCAAAAATGGCATGAGATATACGAAGTACTCACCGGGCCTAATTAGAAATAAATAGTACGGTAGATCAGTGATTAATTGTTCCCCCTTCTCCTCAGTTACTCCATCCTTTAGTCAGCTTCAGATCCATCTTTAAAGGTTTTCATGTTACTTCTTGTGTACCTTCGAGGCGAGGGAAAAGGCTGTAAGTTGGCTACCGACTGTAAGGTCAGTTAGTTCACAACCGCCAGCTACTCTGAGGGGAAATGATGAAACTTTCTGCTCATGTCAAGATTCCCAGCTCAGAAACCCACAGGGGAATTCTGCACAGGCCTTTAGGTCATGATTGAGTTGACAAGGACTTGATGGCGTTGCAGTTTGGGGGAAGACTGGAATGCAGAAGTGCTTCTTTCCCCTTTTGCCGGCTGTACTTGGTTTCAGGCTCTTATCACTAGGCATTTAGGCCATTGGTCCTAGCTTATCTATACACGTGATTTCACACACGCATGCTCTGTCATATATATATTGTCCCTGCCCTTCTTGTAGTTTCTCTGCCAGGAATGACTTTCTTTTCTGTAGTTTCTCTGCCAGGAATGACTTTCTTTTCCTTGTTAGGTATTTCGAAACATAGTTCACCTCCATGAAACCTTTCTCTTATCCAATCAACCCTAGTTGATACTCCTTCCCCCTCCCCCATTCACTTGAACATGTACTTTTCCTGCATGATGGTATTCTTCTTTATACTTTAAAAAGTGGTTTAACCTGATTTTTGGTAGATATATTTCATCTTTCCCACTGATTGTGAAGTATACAGATTTTTCTTCTGGCTATGAGTAGATTTTAGCACACTGAAACTCCTGCTGGGAAGAGTTAGAAAAAGCCCGGTTTTATTTTTTTAATCTATATGAAGGCACTGGTAAATTGCCAAAGCAGCCGGGACTAGAGACATTTGTAGATTCTTGGCAAATGGAGAGAGCAGCTATTATGAGGCAGAAAAGTCAGCAGAGCTTTCAGCAATTTCATGGGGCGAGCAACACAAAAATGAGAGTTCGGGGCTGCCAAGGAAACCAGGACGGATAGACCAAGTTCCTAGAGAGAAGGGAGGTGCAAAGCAGCAAGCCCCCTCCCCCACCTGCCTTTCCCCCTAGAGGCTGATTCTTGAGTGAAGGGGCAGACGTGCTACAAGCGGGAGCTGTTTCTGGCAGTGCTCCAATGGCAGGAAGGAAAATCCTCGGGACCTTCCAAGACAGATCGGCTTGGTAAACCTTCTAGGCTCATGGGGCAGGTGTTGCAGGGCCACGAAGTAGGAGAGACTTCCTTCTACAGAGACTGCAGCCAGCCCTGAATCAGTTCGTGTCCTGATTGGATTGTTGAGAGGAAGAACCTTACCATTATTCATTTGAGTCAGAAAACAGAAATACTTAGGGAGCTTCCAACCGTTCATGCAAAGAATGGAATGAAAAGAGAGTGGAATTTTCCCACCAAGTTTTTCAAGTCTCCTTGTACATAGGTTCCAATTCTCTTATGACATTATCCAGTTACATGACTGTCTACAGTAAATAATTCTATTAACTGGGACACCAAGAATCTGTTTGTATACTGGTCTGTTTTTACTCCTGGACTAGTTTCTTAGTTGGCCTGGTGGTTTTTGTTACATTGTGTATAAAAACTGCAGCGGCTCTGGATACTGTTTTTATTCGCACAGAGAGGTTCCATTCTGACAAAAGGTGGTAAGACTCAGATGAAAAATAGAAATCCTAAGTAATGACTGTTTAGTGAAGAGTCGAGAACCCTTGGGTCGTGCCAATGGCTCAGTGCTGGGTTGCCAGCAGCAGAGTTGGTGAGTCAAACTCCCCTGGAGAGCCTCTGTAGTAAGGCCGGGTGATCTGCACTGGAAACCAGGCCGCAGACTGAAAACCTCTGTGGGACAGCTCTGCCCTGCACATGTGACTAAGGCAGCTGACGACAATAACCACAGTGGACAGGAAATGTGTTCTCCACACCATCATTTCGGTCTTCATCGCAGATAAACTACAGTCATCCCATTCTTGTACGTCCCTCCATGATTTTCGTATACACTACCATTATATGTGTGTGTAGACACAATGAGATTGGATGTTGAGTCATTTTCTTGTTATTTAAAATAGCTTAATTTTTCAAAGGCTGTCAAAATTTACCTGCATAGTCATGTAATTACTTAATCAGTTTCTAAGCGAAAGACGTTTAGGTTCTTGCACTCTTGTTTTTGAACATTTTAATGGCGTTTTAGTAGGAAGTTGACACAGTAAACTAGTTTTTCCATCAGTAATCCCCATTCACAAATTGCCGAGGGATGCCGGTTGCAATCTCCGCCCTCTTCCCCCATTCTCTCGGAGTCCCATTACCATTCATCTGGTTTCCCTGCCCTTCTCAGTCCTTTCAGCCAGCTTTGGGGGCAGATGTTGCTCTCTGGACCTTGTTCAAGGAGCAGTGCTCTCCTCGTTTCTGTTTGTGTGTTCCAGGCCTGTCTGCTTTTTGGCTGGAGGTGTCCCTTGGAAATGTCCTCGTTTTACGTTAGAACATTGTCTCGGGTGGGAGTCTTGGGGGTTCTCCAGTAGTATTGTGAGGAATTGGCTGTAAACATTTTGTACATAGATCTTTGTGCACATGTGTGGTAGTTTCCTTTCTAATAAAGGACAATCAAACCCACTGTTATCGAGTTGATTCCAACTCATCATGACAATAAAGGATATCGTTGCTAATTTTCATCCTTGCCAAGTTTTTAAATGTTGCCAATCTGATATATGAGTGTTTATTTTTCAGATTCTTTTTTGAATCACATTTTTTTAGTTTACTTATTTATTTTAGTTTTTCCAATGATTTTATTGGGAGTTCTTGCAGCTCTTATAACATTCAATACATCATTTGTAATCAAACATATTTGTACACATGTTGCTATATTCATTTCCAAATATTTTCTACTTGAGCCCTTGGTATAAGCTCCTCTTTGCCCCTCCTTTTTTTTTTTTTTTTTGGCATCACTGCCCTCAGGTGGTGGGAGTAGGAGGCCCAGCCTTTGCTCCTTGGAGCTGGAATTGAACCTCCATCCCAGTGGGCCACAGTCCCGCGCATAACCACTATGCCACTGGGGTTCAGCAAAATGGGAAGACCTTTGTTTGTTTGTTTGTTTTGGGGGGGCATCACTGCCTCTGGTGGTCGTCGTGGGTGCTACCCAGTGCTGCTTCTGAGAGCCGCTGCTGGATTCGAACCGCCAAGCCCATGGGTCGCAGTCCCGCACTCAACCACTTACGCCACCGGGCTCAGCCCCCCTCCTTTTTTCTTTTGCAGATTCTAATGTCTTCACATGTGAGTGAAATTGAACACATTCTAATATTAGGTAATCATTTCCATCAAAGTGTGTTTGGTGCCTGGCGACACTGTAGGGCAGCACCACTGACCCTGTGGGCTTTTGAGACTGTGTATAGGCATAGAAAGTCATCTTCCACTTGCAGAGTGGCTGGTGGTTGGCACTGCTCACTTTGAGCTTAGCAGGCGAACTCTTAACCCACTTTGCCACAGCATCTGAATTTCATTTTCTTTTTTTTTTCAGTCCGCTCCCCACCCCAAGTCAGAATTTAAATTGACTTTAAATTGACTATTGTATCCTTTGTCCTGTGTTATATGAAGCGAGGCATTTTTTTTTCTGAATTGTTGATTTTTAAGTCTCTTGTTGAGGTAATTAGGCCGAGTGGCTAAGAGGATAGACCTTGGTGTCAGGGCCTCTCAGTTTAGATCATTACTCAGTCACAGCAGTTTAGCACAGGTAAGTTTCTTGTCTCTGTGCCTCTGTTTTTTCATCTGTTAAATGGTCTAACTCATATCTCTCCTATAGGGTTGTATGGAAATTGAATCAGGTAATGCATAGCAAATGCTTAAAGTCAAGCCTGATGCACAGTAAGTGCTGCATAACTGCCAACCCTGGATGTGGTGGTGGGTGTCTTTTGACTAAGTTTTATTTTCTGGGTTTTTTTTTTGTTTGTTTTTGGGGCATCACTGTCCATCAGCCCAGCCTTGCTGCTGGGTTTGAACCTCCAACCCAGTGGGCCGCAGTCCCATGCACAACCACTATGCCACTGGGGCTCAGCCCCAAGTTTTATTTTCTGTTCTGCAGAGATGTCAACTGAAGTTCAAGGATGATTGCTTTTAGTTGGCAAAGAGGTCACTGTGTAGGGGTAAGAATGGAAAGTGGGTATTTCAGGCAAAGGCAAAAATAAGCAAAAATAGCATCATTTGGTCCAGGACTATAAGCTATGTGGTATGTAAAGTACGAGACAGGGCATGCAATGTTGTGAATCTGGAAAGGGAAGTCGTATAGATGGCTCGTTCTATTACATCATCTTTTGATCACAGAAATGATCTGTACATGTTTAAGGAAAACGTGTGGTTCTCAATAAACTATTTTAAGGCAGATTATTAATATAACCATAGTGCTAAGTAGCTCACCAATGCCTAGCAGTTTATAAGCGTTTGAATTCATTATCAATTTGATCTTGTAGGTCTCTGGTAGGGTTATTTTTGTATTTAACCCCCATGCTACAGGTGAACTAGCTCAAATGCAAAGAGATAATTAACACACAGGAGTACCCAAATTAGATTCTGTGTCTCAAAACTCTAGAGCCAAGTTATTTTTCATTCTGCTGCTCTGGTGAGAAATTGAACCTGCAGGGAACTCAAGCACAACCAGCTATCAAGGTATGTTTCCATTTGAGCATTGTTAGTAATACAGTTGAGCTGAAGTTCATTTTCTGATTTTACACTGAGTTAAATGCTTCAACAATGGCATTCCTGAGGGATTTGGTGTAAGTAGTAAAATGTAGTTTGTTTGCTTTTATTAATAGCTAGTCATCCCACCCCTTAGATAATCCTTATTTGGGAAGGCCCTTCAAGGAAGTGTGACTGTTCCTACGATTCATATTAGGTGGAATGTAATAATACAGCTTAGGTCACTGAGCTGTGTGTCATTCTTAGGGCACATATTCTTAGGGCACAAAGGTTTCTTTTCCTTTTCTAACAGAGTCGTAGGCAGAGGACAGGCATCAAGAAAGCACTTCCAACTATTGGATTTGTGTCTACCTGCTATATTCAGCAGCTCAATGACCTAAAGGAACCCCTAGTATTTCTTTTCTGTGAGGTGAAGGGAAGGTATGTGGTCGTTTCTGTGCTACTAAAGTCCTGGGAAATCCCTCGAAATGCTGATAGAGGAGTTGGTTAGGTTTGTGTTTAAATTCTAGACCAAGAAGGATAATGTGGCCTTTCTGGTAGACATAGAGTTGCTGTACTGTTGCGGGAGTGTTGTGCACTTTTCAACCACAATTTCCTCTTTGGGGGTAGAGGAAGCTGACATATGACCTGAGCAAGGCAGAGGGAAATAAAGAGACAAGAAAAATAAAATTCCCTGTCAGAAAGTACACTTTTGTTGCAAACAGTTACTTATTCTTTATTAAAAGGCAGTGAATCTGAAAGATGAATCCTGATCAGTGTCTTAGTATAATTAGTAATGCCGAGTATAAACGTGTCCTACCTTTTGGCTTCAAGAAACATTGTAAAGAGATTTGATTGAAAATGAGGAATTTCATTCTTCTACTCCATTGCTCTATAGTCCAGGTAGATTGAAATGCCATTTCACAGGGCTACAAATAAAACATTTTGATGTGATGGCTTACTATTATATAAGTTTGAAATGCTAATATTTATCGTATTGAACTTTATGTCTCTACTGAGTGGGAAATGAAAGGAGAAAAATATTGTTATCATCAACTTTAGAGCCTATCTTGTCTGTGGCCTTTGTTTCTCAAATAGAAACTAAGTTGAAGAGATTCTAGTCAACTGTGTGTGTGTGTGTGTGTGTGTGTGTGTAGCATTTAGCATAAAATATGGTCTCACTAAATGTTAGTTGTGCTTATTCATTTATCACAGTAATTCAGTATTGGATCCCACTCTTCATTATGGGCTGTAGCATTTCTAAGAGGTAGGTTGGTTAGGGAACTGGTGGCATTTCAAATATTCTCACTTTCTGATGTAGGTACCAGAACCTACCCCTTTTTGCAAGCCCATAGGCTCACAAGTTTTAAAAAATGAGGAAGCCCCCTACCCCCTTGTTATTTCTAAAGGGCAGTACTAAAATAGAAAATAGGGTTAAATGTTAATGTTACATTGGACCAATTCATAACCCTTTATGCATAACTTCAAGAAGTACTCCAAGCTATTGACTTTAAACACAAAGCTGTTTAATGTAACCCAGTCATGTAGGACACAAACTGGTTTTGACATTCAGCAATTTATGTTCTTTTTTTTGTTTGTTTGTTTGTTTTTGGGCATCACCGCCCTCTGGTGGTGGGAGTAGGAGTCCCAGCCTTTGCTCCGTGGAGCTGGGATTGAACCTCCATCTCAGTGGGCCGCAGTCCCGGTCCTGCGCACAACCACTACGCCACCGGGGCTCAGCCCAGCAATTTATATTCTTAATGTGGTAAGCATTATTAATCCCATTCCAGTATTTTGAGCTATTCTTTGTTTTAAGGAATAGGTATTCTGTTCATTAAGTGCTTATATATACAAGGGCCTACAAAAAGTACACGGAAAAACTCAATTATTGTTTAGTTCCATTTTCCCATGAGTTTATTATGTAGATATGGGTGTATGAATGTAATCAAGCTTGTTAATTTTCTGTATTCTTACTGGCTTTTAGTGTTCCTGATTTCTATTTTTAATAGTGATGTGGTAAAATTTCTCTCCCTAATTATGAACTTACTCATTTCTTAGTATTTATCCAATTTTACTGTTTTGTAGTAAGTAAGTAACAATCATGAAAGCTCATGATTGTTAAATCTTTTTTATGGTTTTCCTTTTTAATCATGTAGTTTCCCTTTACATCCCTACCTTAATGTGTTTCTTATAGTTTTGCCTTATATTCACTCAGTGACCTTGGTAAAGTCAAATAACCTAGTTTCCTTATTGTCCAATGACTGCAGTAGCTACCTTAACGTGTTTCTGTGATGATTCTTTGAGACAGTTAGTATGAAGGTCTGAGACACATGGTAGAATCTCAGTTAGCAGACCTAAGAACTCTATGTCCCTTAAGGGTTTTGCTTTTCCCTCCTTCCTTCTCTTCCTCCTTTAAAGAATCTGATTTAAGATATTTAAGAATCAGATTTAAGAATCTGATTTGTCGATAATTGGAATGTATTTAAGAGATGTGACTAAAATAGTCATCAGGGATGTTTGTTTTTTTTAATAAAGAAGATGAACATGATAGAATATGTACTTGAAAACCCAAGGCTAACCACTCTGCAGTGTTAAGTAGAACTCCAGTGGACTGTTTTTGTTTTGCTTTAGTTCCAGTGTTTCTGAGTGTCTTCCACATGCCTCAGGTATACTCAGTGAAAGTTTTACTTTATGAAGTAATTGAAACCATTGAAAAAGGACTACCCCCCTCCTCAAAACAAAACAAAACAACAAACCCAACTTTTTAAGTTACTTACTTCCAGGCTGAGCCCCAGTGGCCTAGTGGTTGAGTGCGGGACTGCAGCCCACGGGCTTAGCGGTTCAAATCCAGCAGCAGCTCTCCAGGAACAAGGCTGGGCCTCCCACTTCCACCAGAGGGCAGTGATTCCCACCCACCCCCCAAAAGAGTTAACTTCTTCCTTTTTGCTGTTGTTGTTACTGATTTTTTTCTCTCAATGATTTTATTGGGGGCTCTTATAGCTCTCATGATATTCTTCATTTGTATCAAGCACGTTTGTACACATGCCGCCATATTCATTTCCAAGTATTTTCTACTTGAGCCCTTCGTATAAGCTCCTCTTCTTTTTTTTATATAAATCATTTTATTGGGGGCTCATACAACTCCCATCACGAGCCATACATGCATCAATTGTACACAGTTGCCTACTTCTTCAGAACAACTATTTACCACCCTTAGCGCTGTAGCATTACTACTAAGTCTTAAAAGCAATACTATGTTTAGACGGCTAAAGATGCATAGAGGTTATGTAGAAATGCTGTGTATAGTCAGAAGCTTGTATTCCCTTTTAAAAAAGTTTTTTATCCTTCTTTACTTTTTGTCGTTTATACCCAATATATATTGTGTTGTTTTGTCATTTGCACCGACATATGTTATGCGCCTACATGTTTAAAAATATATAGAGAAAGGGAGAAGACAGTTTTAGCTGAAGCAACCACGAAAAGGTTTAAAATTATGTGGCATGTCTGTGCTGTAGCTGGATAGTAGGCTCAAGGTGGCTAGAGGGTGCAGTGCTCATTAAGGAAGATAAAATAGTGCTCAGTCTCGGGGAAACCATGACATGGCTGGCTAGAGAGTTTTGACTCTAATATAGGCTGATCAAAACCACCGAATGCTTTTGAGGATAAAAATGATAGGATATGACCTGATTTTAGGAAAACACGGGGTAGCCATGTTAGGAAAAAAAATAGATACAGTATCACGAGTACAACTAGAACTTATTTTAAATGGTGTTTGGTAACATCGAACTCATAGTTTTAAGTAAAGCTTTTTCTTTAGTTCTTTTGACATGTTACTTAATCAGTGAGTCTTCTGCATGTGGAATCACTTTTCCCTTCCACCCCACATTTCATTTCCCTCTATGGCAGCAGTTCTCAACCTGTGGGGCGTGGCCGCGTTGGGGGTCGAAGGACCCTTTCACTGGGGCCTCCTGATTCATCCTCATAGCCAAACTACAGTGATGAAGAAGCAATGAAAATAACTTCATGGTTGGGGGCTGAGCACAGCAGGCGGTCCTGTGTGAAAGCGTCGCGGCCTGGGCAAGGTTGAGCCCCACTGCTCTGCAGCACGTGGCACTCAGCGCCGCTCCTACTGCACGCACACTGCCTTATTCCTGGCCAGCGCCCTCCCCGAGATCAAGCTCCACAAGAGTAAGGACGGGCCTTACTCTCGTCAGTGTTTCGAACACTCCATTCGTTGTTGCCGCTGTGAAGTGAGTGAAGATTGACATTAAAGAGGGCCACACGTTTTCATGTGCTTCGTAAGGTGTGGGGAGCAGTAGAAAAAGGGTCCTTTCCAGACAGGCTCTTCCAACAATGTTTTTTTCTTTCCTTTCCTCCAGAATTTATATTCAGAGCACCCATCAAATTGAGCAAGCCTGGAGAACTTCGTGAAGAATATGAAAGTCTGAGAAAGGTAAAGAAGACAAGTGATCATGACAGTCACCTTCTTAAATCAAAATAATGATTTTTAAAAATGCATATTGGGGAGTCCACATGCTGGTCCAGAGCATACAGGTCCAGCATAAGTCAGAGTCCACAGCCGCAGGTTTTCCGTTTAGCAATACAGAGCCCATGTTTATTTCTGCCTGGCGGCGGAAGCACCAATAGTCTCAAGCCACAAGTGCGCGGCTGGCACAGGACTCGGCAGTGCTTGTTCTGCTGTAGCCAGTATGGCTTTAATCGGAGATGACTCTCTATGCCTCACAAGAGACAGCCCCCTTAAATTCTGCTCAGTTAGATTGGGTAACCAGAGTGGAAGTACCATAAGCTTCCACCCATGTTTGAACCCCCTTTTAGCTGTTCTTTGAAAGGTGAAAATGGGGCTCACAGAGCCGATGACACACTGGCTGAATTACTGGCCACAGGCAGGTATTCTTGGCACCTTTAACATGCGCTCTTAATGATAATAGCCTGTCTTATATTTGCTTACCTTGTAGGGCTCCTCTCGTTACAGATAGTTGGCATTATCCTTTATCCTTCACTCTGTTTAGTGCTCCAGAAAGCCTGGAAGGTAGGTAGGTCAGCACGGGGTTAGTCTGTAGCAGGAGAACATTTGCAATTGGGAAAGCTTCAGACTGTGTCCCTATCGTCGAATTTTTATGCTTTCAAGCTAAATGGGGAGAATTAAAGCTGCAAACACTTTAGTGATGAGAAGTACGTTGCTGGATTTGTATCCTTCTTCCTCAGTCCTCTTGCTGCACCACTAACCCTCATCCATCTTCATGATTAGCTGCATCATTTTATATGCGAATATTTGAATCCACCTAATTGTCATCATACAACAGCAGCAAGAAAGAAATGTTGGGACATTTGGTACGGAATGAAATATTGAGATTTGGCAAGAGATAAGATAGCAAAGATAGTAGAAAGAAATACTTAATCATGAGATTATTTTTTTTTTTACTTAGGGATTAGCAACAAATGGGTATGAAGTATTTTACTAGTGATAAAACCAATTCACGGCCCTGAGCCCCGGTGGCGTAGTGGTTGTGCGCGGGACTGCGGCCCACTGGGACGGAGGGTAAATTCCAGCAGTGGGGCTGGGCCTCCTACTCCCACCACGGATAGCAATGATGCCCGCCCCCCCCAAAAAACAAAAAACAATTCACAGTGTGTTCTACAACTTAGCACATTCACTAGAAATCACTGAACTGTGCATTAGAAAAGGGCGAATTATAGAATATGTAAAATAGGCCTCCATAAAGTTGTAAAAAAAATTAAAAGGTTATTAAGCATTTGGATGGAGAACTAGATAACACAAAAGATGTCTCTGAGAATATATGTGTTCTGCAACAATCCAAATACGCGTATAAACCCTGTAGCTGGTTGCTATTGAATCCGTTCTGATTCATAGCAAACCCTTATGTGTACAACTCCATAGGGATTTCAAGGCTATAACCTTTCAGAAGCACAGCAGCAGGCTTGCAGGTTCAAACCACAAGCATTTGGTCAGTAGCTGGGCACTTAACCATTTGCAGCACTTTCCCTAGGAGGGAAAGACTTTTGTCTTTTTTTTGTTTTTTTTTTTTTGGTGGGCATCACTGCCTCTGGTGGTCGTGGGCGCTACCCAGCCGCCGCTGGATGTGAACCGCCAAGCTCGCGGGCTGCAGTTCCGCACTCAACCACTTACGCCACCGGGGCTCAGCCCTAAGACTTTTCTCTTAAGAAGGAAGCGTAATTATGTGTGACACATTCCTAATGTATTTTTTTATTTGGTATACTTTATTATTTTCTTCAAGTGACAGTATAAACTATTGCAAGGACTATAAAAAGTTAGCGAGAAATTTTGTTCCCCTTGTTTTAGTTATTGTAAAAGATTCTTTTTGATAATAGATTCTTCTATGGGGTTGTGGGGTGGGTCGGGTTGAAGAACAAACTAGTTAGAAGTAGGTGACTACCATAGAAGGAAATCTGTTCTTTCAGGAGCTGAACCATGTCATAGGGAATTACTAAGGTCAGACAACCTGTGGTAATATATTTATAACAGAGTATGTGTCATTTAAGTGATTTTTAAGCATACAATTTAGTAACATTAATTATATTCACCATATTGCACAATCATCATTCCTGTAAATTTCCAAAAAGTTTTTGGCACTCCTTAAGTAATGACTCATTTTACTCTTTCCCAAATCCCCCGTTACTGCTAGTAAACTTTATTTTCTGTTCATTTGCCTTTTCTAGGTACTTCACCCAAGAGGGCTTAAATAATATTTATCCTTCTGTGTCTTGAGTTATTTCATGCACCACATAGTTGCCCATGGTCATTCATGTCGTGGTATGTCTCAAAGCCTCATTTCTGTTTCTGCCTAAACAACGTTCCAGGAGTCAATGGTGCCGTCTGTTACCCACAAATCTGCTGTTTAAACCTCCCAGGCTATAGCACCCTTTGTTTATCTGTTCACCTGTTGGTGAATGGTTGCTTGTGCTATTTAGTGAACAGTCTGCCTGTTTATGTTTCTTCCTTGAAGTGTTTTGGATATGCCATGCCTAGGAGTGCAATTGCTGTTTGATGTGCTGATTCTGTGTTTAACTCTATGACAAGACACCCACCTGTTTTCCCCAGTAACTGGTGAACACTTTGTCATCAACATTTTAGAAGAGTTCTACTTATTCACCCTTTTACCATTACTTGTTATTGTGCTTTTTTGTCTTCTAATAGCCATTCCAGTGGATATGAAGTGTGCTACCTTCTTGTAGCACGTGTGATTTTGATATAAATTTCCCTAATGGCTGATGATATTAAATCTTTCTTCATGTGCTTACAGACCCTTTGTATTTCTTCTTTGGAAAAATGCCTACTCCAGCAATTTGCCCATTTCTAAATTGGGTTGTCTTGTATTTTTGTTGTTGAATTATAGAAATTTTGAATATACTGGTTATGAAACTCTTATCAGCTGGCTATTTGGTTTCTAAATAGTTTTTGTTTCTCATTTTGTAGATTGTCTCTTTTTGTTTATAAATTCCTTTGACACAAACATTTTTATTGCTTTTAAAAACTCAGTTTATATATATTTTTTCTTTCGTTTATACCTTGGGTACTGAAGACCTGTGGTTTTAAAGCTTCCTAAAGTCACTGTGTGGTACTGAGCACTAAGGGCGTGCAGCAGATTATGGGAGAGGTAGGGAACAGAGCAGGATGATCCAAGGGAGTGCAAAGGATAGACTTTGGGGCCAGGGCGTGGCACCCCAACAGACTCCACTGGAAGACACTCCTAGAGGACAGCAAAGAGACCTTGAACTATTTATAGGTTTTTCTTTGTTATTATTTGTCTTTTAAAATTTATATATATAGATATATATCTTTGTTATTGTCATTTTGTTTTCTTTTGTTGCTTCCTATGTCTTGTTTTTTGTGTGCACATGATTACCTCTGCAGGTCTATTTAGATAAGATAGGCTGCATGAATAGTATGGAGGAGAAAACAACGGGACTGTTGGTTCCAGGG
This sequence comes from Nesogale talazaci, assembly GCA_004026705.1. Classification (NCBI taxonomy): domain Eukaryota; kingdom Metazoa; phylum Chordata; class Mammalia; order Afrosoricida; family Tenrecidae; genus Nesogale; species Nesogale talazaci. Next base: position 14,694 of record PVJH01029563.1, read on the forward strand.
GGACTTTGGAGGGGGGTGGGGGTGGAGGTGGTATTGACCAACCCAGGAACAAGGGAACAAAAAGTGATCCAAAATCAGCGGCAGGAAAGGTGTGAGAGGCCTGGTAGGGATTGATCAAGGACAATGTAATTGAGAGAAATTACTGAAACCCAAATGAAGGCTGAGCATGATAGTGGGACAAGAGGAAAGTAAATGAAAACAGAAGAAAGAAGTAGGGGACAGAGTATTTATAGAGGTATAAATACAGGAATGCACATATGTAAATATATTTGTATATGATCGCGGGGAAATAGATCTAGGTACATTTATTTATAGGTTTAGTATTAGAGCAGCAGATAGACATTGGGCCTCCACTCAAGTACTTCCTCAATGCAAGAACACTTTGTTCTATTAAATTGACATTCTATGATGGTCACCTTCCTGACACGATCGCTGACGACAAATGTGTACATAAGCAAATGTGAAGAAGGCTGATGGTACCTGGCTATCAAAAGATAAAGCGTCTGGGGCTGAGCCCCAGTGGTTGAGTGCGGGACTGCGGCCCACGGGCTTGGAGGTTCAAATCCAGCGGCGGCTCTCATGAGCACTGGGTAGCGCCCACAACCACCAGAAGCAGTGATGCCCACCAAAAAAACAAACAAACAACAAAAAGGATATAGCGTCTGGGGCTGAGTCCTGGTGGTGTAGTGGTTGAGTACAGGACTGCGGCCCATTGGCTTGATGATTCAAATCCAGCAGCAGCTCTCCGGGAGCAAGGCTGGGTAGCTCCCATGACCACCAGAGGGCATGATGCCCCCCCCCCCCCAAAAAAGATATAGTTTCTGGGGTTTTAAAGGCTTGAAGGTAAACAAGTGGCCATCTAGCTCAGAAGTAACAAAGCCCACATGGAAGAAGCACACCAGCCTGTGTGACCACAGGGTTTTGAAGGGATCAGCTATCAAAAAACTAAAAATTATATCATTGTAAATGAGGAGAAATGCAGATTGGGGACCTAAAGCCTATCTGTAGGTAATAGGACATCCCCTTACAGAAGGGTCACAGGGAGATGAGCCAGTCAGAATGCAGTGTAGCAATAATGAAACATACAATTTTCCTCTAGTTCTTCATTGCTTCCTCCCTCCCTATCATGATCCCAATTCTACCTTACAAATCTGGCTAGACCAGAGGGTGTACACTGGTGCAGACAGGAACTGGAAACACAGGGACTCCAGGACAGATGATCCCTTTAGGACCAGGGGTGAGAGTGGTGGTACCACAAGGTGGAGAGAAGGTAGGGTACAAAAGGGGAACCAATTACAAGTATCTGCATGTAACCCCTTCCTGGGGGACGGACAACAGGGAACTGGGTGAAGGGAGACATAGGACAGTGTAAGATATGCTAAAATAATAATTTATAAATTATTAAGGGTTCATGAGGGAGAAGGTGTGGGAAGGGAGAGGAAAAATGTCCTCAATTGATACCAAAGGCTTAAGTAGAAAGCAAGTGTTTTGAGAATGATGTGGGCAAAAAATATAGAAGTGTGCTTGACATACAGTGGATGTATGAATTGTGATAAGAGGTGTATGAACCCTCAATAAAATGATTTTTTAAAAAAGTCACTGTGGTATAGTGGGTTACGATTGAACTGCTTACTGCATTACTGCAAGGCCATCAGTTCAAACCCAGCAGCTGCTCCTCTGGAGAACGTTGGGGCTGGCTGTTCTTGTAAAGTTGTATAGGTTTGGAAAATTAAAGGGACCGTTCTACCAAGTCTCAGCATGACTATGAGTCAGAGTTGATTTAATGGCAATAAGTTTTCTGGAAAGTCGCTCTGAACTTTAACATTTTATGTTTCTGCGAATAGGTTTATACTTTTAAATATGTTTTTTCCTGTTTTATGTTTTATAGTTGATTTTGTCTTTTTAAAGATTTTTTATTTTGGTAAAATATAGCAAAAGATTGCAATTTCAGTGTTTTTTTTAACATGGATAATTCAGTGACATTGGTCATAGCTATTATATTATACAGACATCATCACTTTTTCACAATGACTCCCCCTAAGTTCAGTAGTTTTGACTTTTTTAACATAAGAAAAACAATGCAGAGTCAAATGTGAAAGTCATTCTCCACTTTCCTTTTCACTCTTCCTCAAAGATGACCGGAGGGGTCCGCAGTTCAGTGTGTGTTTAGTGTCCCCGGCACTTGCTAACACACGTCAGTCTTTCCCAGTGTTTATTCGTTTTTTCCTCAGTTATCTCTCAAGTCCTGCTGTGTACCAGGCACAGTGTTGGGGAAGAAAGGCAGAGTCCTTGCCCTACGGGAGATTTCACTCAAAGGAGCAGACCGACAGGGACTAAGCAAACAGATGTAAGGTATCACAGTGATACAGCTGGGTGAGGAGACTTTGAGCGGAGCTAGAGGGGATGCAGAAAGACTGTTTCATAGGGAATGGTGCAGGAAGGGTTCTCAGCGGTCGAGTAGAGACCTGAAGAAGTGAGGGACAAGCCTGCACCAGGAAGAAAGGATACAGCAAAGGATGTCCGCACAAAGGATACAGCAAGTGCACGGACTCCGGCCAGCAGCAAGTTGTCTCGTTCCAGCAACAAGAGGCCGGTGTGGCTGGAGCTGAGTGTGTAAGTGGAGGGTGGAGGGGTGCTCGGGAGATTGTGGTGGGAGATGAGTTGAGAGAGAGAGGGAGAGAGAGAAGGACCAGATCAAGAACAGCCTGGGTGACTTGGTAAAGAGCTTGCATTTATTCTAAGGGTGATGGGGAGTCATCAGTATGATCTGACAGCGATCAGTATCGATTTTTATCTCTGTATGCATACACATTAAGAAAGTAAATCCTCTAGTCACTTATTTTTATGCATTTGAAAAGATCATTGGTTCTTAGACAAATGAACCATAATGAACATCGAAGGTAGGGAGTGCACGTGCTGCCACGATCCTTGACAGGTGTCACCGAGTCACCTTGACTCATAGCAATTCTGTGTACCACTGCGCAGCCCACGGTCTGGCTCTGCACGTCTTCACAGCTGCCACTCTGCTGGAGTGCATTGTCACAGCCCGTGAACCACCCTTCTGCAGGACCATCCTCGGCTGGGCCAACCCTCTGCTGTGCATGGCAGGACAGCCTTCCTCAGGGTTGATCCTTCCTGATAGCTAGAGGCCCCAGAACAATGACTGAAACAAATGAGGAGTCTTACTTTTCTCAGGTCACAATCACAACAAAAACCAGAGGTGGGCTGATAAGGTGTCGGGTTTAACCTCGTGCCTTTTGTCTTGCTACTCAGATGGCTTCCCATGTTCCCATCTCGTGATGAGATGATCCTGTCTCGCTTGCATCACATCCAGACAGAAGGCAAAAGGGGCACATGCCAGCTGAATGAGGTTCTTTTAAAGTACTTTCTTCATAGCCCCACCCAGTGACTTCATTTGTATTTTATAGTCCACTGTCACGGACTCTCCCCCTCTAAATGCCAGAGAAATCATGATTTAGCTGGGCAGATGAGCTTCTTGAGTAAAACTAGCGTTCTCTTAGGAAGCAAGGGGAGAGTGGATATTGAGGAAGCCTTTAGCATTCTACTTCTCATAAGGCAAGAATGGAAGTAAGATCAGTTAAAAGACTGACTTGAGTTGGCGGAGAGCTGAGTAAATTGTACTAAGGTTGGAGTTTTGCTAGAGTTGTGATTGAGAGATGCAGTGCACTTTGTAGGTTTTGTAGTTTTAGGTCATGGGGTTTTGTGTACTTGGGAAGGAATTGAGGGTGTGAAGGATGTGAAAGAGTGGGTCACTAGACTACTGGTGGTGACAGAGAATTGCGTAAGTGGGTCAGTAGTGTTCAAGCAAAGCTGGAAAGTCAGATAATGGTGGCCTAAGTGTGGAGGCTTATAAGGGAGACAGGAGGGCCATTTAGTTATCGGACAGTATAGGCCGTAGGGTATGATGATGAGAGAAGAAAAAGGAAATAGATGGAAAAGGTTTAGAAGAAGAAGATCAAAGAACCAAGAGGGTACAGAGATCCTTAGAGGAAACGAAGAGAGAAAAGTAGGTGTTTGGTGTCTAAGAATGAAGGAGTGACGGGGGTAACCTGGTAGGTGACTCCCAGAGAGAGTGGTAGGGAATGGCACAATCTGGTGACAAATACTTAAAAGAAGCTAGAAGTTTGAAAACAATGGGCTAGCCCATACTTAAAAAAAAAACTTTATAATGTGTGAATTGTTTTTTGGTTGTGTGTGTGTGGTGTATTTCTAAGCTTGTAGCTACAAGTGCTTTTGGTGCTTCTGCATTCTGCATGATATTTCATAGTACAAATGAGGCGTAATTTATTTAACCATTCTGCTGTCATTGGTCACCGGAATTGGTTTTTACCCTCTGATTTGAACGAAAGACTATGCTGAATATCCATATACGTCTATGTGTGAGTGGCTTAGATTCCTAGGAGTGAAGTGCAGTGCAGAGAAAATGTCAATACCACCCAAAGCAATCTACAAATGTTCCACATCACTCTTTAAAGAAATGAAGAAACGTTTTACCAACTACACATGGAAAGGAAAGAGACCCAGGACAAGCAAAGCCCTGCTTATGGCGGAGCACAAGATAGGAGGCTTCTTACTTCCAAACCTCAAAACCTACATTACCCAGCCATGGCAGTCAAAACAGTCTGGTACTGAGACAGGGAGAGACACATAGACTGATGGAGCAGATTAAAGAACCCAGAAATAAATCTATCCACTTACAGACAACTAATTTTTGACAAAGCGCCAAGATACATTAAGTGGGGGAGCAATAGTCTCTTCAACAAATGGTGCTGGCAAAATTGAATTTCCATTTGGAGAAGAATGAAACAGAACTCATACTTTACTCCATATACAAAATGAACTCAAGATGACCAAAGACCTAAAGTAAAACCCAGAATTGTTAAGATTGTCAATGAAAAAATAAGCACAAACTGAAGGGCCCTAAGACAGGGGATAAACACACTATCAAACATAACAACAAAACATGACAGAAGACAGATAACAGATGTTCTAAAACAAAGATATGTATGTGTATTAAAAGAGTGAAAAGGGAGTCCACAGGCTGAGAAAAAGTTTTGGTAATAACATACAAGGGATTAATCCCTAAAATCTATACAAATTGGCACACCTCCAGAAGGAAAAGGCAATCCAGTTAAGAACTGGGCAGAGAACATGAACAGAGAAGCCATGCATGCTACCAACAATCACTAGCCATTGGGGAGATGCCACCTGTTGTTAGCGTTGATAGCAAAATTCAAAACAAACAAAATTGCATGCTGCAGAGGGCATAGCGGGATCGGCCACTAGAAATGCCATCTGACCTAGCCGCCCTTCACTTAGTGTGTATTCCAAAGGCCTTAGAGCTGTAGCGTGATTGGATACTTGCACAGCCACGTTCGTTGTAGCCTTGTTCACAATAGCAAGAAGATAGAATAGCCTAAATGCCCATTAACAGAGGAGTGGGTAAAAAAAAAACTTGACATGTACACACAGTGGATCACAGAAACATATGGTGAAACTCTGAAACACCTCATGACATGGGTGGGTTTGGGGGGCATTACGCTGAGTGAAGTCAGTCCATCACAGAATCACAACTTCTGTATCAGACCATTGTTCTAAAGAAAAACAGACCTCCCAAAAAGCGACTTTGAAAACTACCTAGGGTGGAAAGGAAAAGAAGTGAAGGGCCAACAATAGGCTAGAAGGTAGATAGGTGTTATTTAGGGTGAAGGAAAAGATAATGTTCTACTAGAGGAGCAAATGGAAAAAAGGAGGGGGTGGGGCAAGATATTGGGAAGTTTGATAAGTGGTTGAATACAAAAGTGATTAGCTGAAATGTGCACCCTTGTCTGAGTCACAATAAAAGTTAAAAACAAGCACAACTGCAATGTAGAGTATTTGTACTTTTTGTATTTTAATATTAGCAAATTATCTTTTATTTTTCAGCAAATAATCTTTTAGAAAGACCTTACAAGCTTACTCTCTCACCCACAGCAGGAGGCCTTTTGCCTCAAATCCTTGCCAAACTTTTATTTTCAAAATTTTGCTAATTTTCCAGATATAGATACCGCATTTTAATATTTACCTCCCTGATTACTAGTGAAGAGGAGCATCTTATCATTAGTGTCTGCCAGAGAAAGACAGGCTGTCTACTCTTTTAAAGAGCAGACACCCGCAGGAGCACTTTGTAGCTATAGCCTATTGTATCTATGCCAGGTCAGAACTGACTCCATGGCGGCCAGTTTGGTTTTTGATGTATGTTTTGTACATGAATTGCTTTTTAGCCTTCAGATGTAAAAACCAGCCTGCTTTCCCTCTTTGATGTATTTCTGATAATAACTAATGGTGGCTTGCTTTTTCTGTTTTTCTTATGCACTTATTATATTAGGATATAGGTTTTATGATTTTGTTTTGTTTTTTGGCATCACTGCCCTCTGGTAGGAGTAGGAGGCCCAGCCTTGCTCCTGGAGAGGTGCTGTTGGATTTGAACCGCCAACCCTGTGGGCCGCAGTCCCGCACTCACCCACTACGCCACTGGGGCTCAGCCTGCTTTAATGATATTTTTATGGGGTTTCAAGTAGACGGAGAGTTACCGTGCTCAGTTTTACATGTTGATATATTGAGGGTGAAATTTTTGTGTGCAGTAAATACATATTGAAGTGAAAAGACAGTTTTTAATGAAGAATTATTGAAATAGTGTCTTTTTCATTCTTGGAGAGACTGCTGGGCTCAAGCCCAGGCACAGCACAGTGAGGAGGCCGGGCAGGAGCAGGTGTGTCGTTCTGCTCTGTAGAGGGCTGCTGTGGGCAGGAACTCGCTCCGTGGCACCTGACTGCACACCAGCAACATATGAGCGTGTTAATAATCTTTCTTTTGGGGGGGGGGGTCATCACTGCCCTCTGGTGGTTGTGGGAGCTACCCAGCCTTGCTCCCAGAGAGCTGCTTCTGAATTTGTACCGCCAGCCCCTGGGCTGTGGTCCCGCACTCAACCACTGCGCCACCGGGGTTCAGCCAGTAATCTTTCTTTTAAAATAATAGATTCATTGATCTCTGTAAATTCCTTCTTGATTGAACTAAGCTTATTTGTTTGCATCCTTGTTTCTTCTGTCTAATTTTTCAGGCACTTAACTTGGACTGCATGGTTAAATACTAGTTGTTTTCGATTAGAGTTGGGAAAGACAATCCCGCATACTCCTGTTTATCTCTTGAATCACGGGACTCGAAAGGTCCAGGGTCAAAAACAGCCTTGGCTGCCAGACCACTTCTCTCTGGAATGGGAGAGATGAGCTGCTTTTGATAACTGCCGCTCCCACGAGTGTGGTTTTGGCTTTCTTTGGATTAGTTTGCTGACCTGCTCTTTTTCGCCCTCCCCACGGGTTTGTTTTGAGGGGTGTTTCCTTCCCGTTGCCGAGTAAATTGTTGAAGTAGTAAGCATGCACTTCTCAGTCCTTGGCTGGGAACAGAGTGGTCAGATCCGTCGATGGGTTCCTAAAGTGGATGATGACCCTAAAGAGGGACATTCACTTTTGTAAAGGGTTGTTTTTTTTTTAAACGTAAGGAAGCTTTTAGGACCCAGCTACCCTTGAATTATAATTTTTTATCCTACCATGTAGTATCTTTTTCTGGGAGAAAGCTGAGGCTTCCCACTCCGGTACAGAGGCAGAGTCTCAGAAATTCACGGGCCAGTTCTACCCTGCCCGACACGGTGACTGTGGGCCGGCATCAACGCCATGGCAGTGAGTTTGGTTTTGTTTTATTCACCTTTTTGCTTCCAGCTACCAGAACGACATGTACTCTATTAAAACTTGAACATTTCACTTACATTGTGAGCTGACTTTTCCCTTGTTAGTTTTATTTATTTTAAAAAACGTATGCTTACCCAAAAGGCTTAAAATATGGTTAAAGAAGAACAAGGTTGCTTACTCATTTAAAAACTTTTTGTTTCTTATTAAATCATAAAATCTTTCCTGATGGACCAGTTTGTTTTAGTATCTTTTAACTCTCCAGTGCACTAAGTAAACCTTACACTGAGGCACCTCATCTCGTTTCTAAGCCCTTACTTTAGGAGATGTAACTGTTTTTCCTGTTTCACTTCTCCTCCCTTGTTGCAGCCACTCAGACCACTGCTTAGGTCTGATGGGGAAGAAGCCTGGAGGGTTCTTAAGACTGTCACTCCTCTCTTTAAAACATTTTGATTTTATTTATTCATTTTGGTGTGTGTGTGTGTGTGTGTGTGTATATATAATTTCATTTGTGGAATAAAACAATTGCAAAGAAAAACATATTCTGTGTAGTTCTATAGCACATCTCATCAAATCTTATCAGTAACAGTATCCCATTAAATACTCCCCTATCTGTGATCTGCCTCTTAGCTCCAGCCATACAGAGTGCCCTGACCCTACCACTCCACATCAGCCTCTGGCCCTGGCCTCCTCAGAGTCTGTAAAATCTTCTTCTTTGGTGTGAAAAACATTTTTCTTTTTAATAATGCTGCCATAAAATATTTATGAGATTGACTCACTTGCTAAGCATTATGTTCTCTAATTTTGTCCGTGTGTTAAGTGTTGAACCAGACTCACCATTATTTATTTAATGATCTTAATGACTCATAATGTTCCATTGTATGACTGCATCAGAATTTGTTTATTCTTCTGCAGTCTGAGTTTTTGATTGTTTGCATCTTTTTGCTTTTACAGAAGTTGCTGCAGGAGACAAGTGTGTGCATATATCTTTTCGGTTTTTATTATTCCTTTGAGGTCTTATTTGAAGTAGAGATAAGATACTTGGTGTAAGATCACAAGGTATCTGTACCTGCATTTGTTTAAGGAGGCACCATAGTGGTTATACACTTTTACAATCTCACCAGCAGTTTATGAATGTTCTGATCTTTCTACATCCTCTCCAGCATTTGTTATTTTGCTAAGAGTGTTGGTATGAACTGGTCTGCTATTGTTTTAATTTGCATTTCTCTTATTGCTATTGAACTTGAATATTTTCCATATGATTGTGGGCCACTCGAATGTCACTTTAGTAAATTATCTATTCATATCTGTGCCTATTTTTTGATTAGGCTATTTGTGTTTTTCGTATTAAGATGTTCAAGTTTTCCGTAGCTGAGCCCCGGTGGCGTAGTGGTTGTGCGCGGGACTGCGGCCCACTGGGATGGAGGTTCGATTCCGGCTCCCGGGAGCAAAGGCTGGGCCTCCTATTCCCACCACCTGAGGGCAGTGATGCCTAAAAAAGTAAAAAAAAAAAAGTTTTCCATAGATTATCTAAAATCATTTTCTCTGATACATCATTGCTAAGTATTTTTTCCTGGTCTGTGGGGTCTCTCTTAATTCATTCGATGAAGTCTTTTAATGTACATAAATGTTATTTTTTTAGAAGATTCCAGTTCTCTATTTTGTCTTCTATAATGTGAATATTTTTCATTGTGTTCGGTAGTGTATTTATGCCTTTTATTAAGACCTGTAAATTTGTTGCTGTTTTTTCAGTGATGGGCTCCATGCTGCTAGGGTTTATAGTTAGTCTTTTTTTTGTTTTGTTTTTGTTTTTTTGGGGTGCCACTGCCTCTGGTGGTCGTGGGAGCTACCCAGTGCTGCTCCTGAGAACTGCTGCTGGATTTGAACCTCCAAACCCGCGGGCCGCAGTCCCGCACTCAACCACTCACGCCACCGGGGCTCAGCCTAGTTAGTCTTTTATCTGTCTTGAGTTAATTTTTTTCCATGGGGTGAAGTATGGGCCCAGTTTAATTCTTTTGTAAGTGGAGATCCATTTTCCCAGCACCACTTATTGAAAAGGGTATTTCTTCTTTGTGTCTTCCATAAAGATTTAATATTTCTAGGATTCGTTAGCTCCATCATTTGCTATTTTTAAAGCTCTTTTCTCTGAAATACTGTGATTTAATATTTGAGGAAATGTTCACTTTGGACATGTGCTGACATGCCTTTTTCTAGAATCAGGAAGTAGGCATGAACTCTCATCAGAGATTTTTAAGAGCAAGCAAGCTGTATGGAACTGAAGAGAAGGGGAAATTATCAAATGAGTAAGTTTTCCAGCTTTTTGCTAGAAACAGATTTGGTTTTGACCATAGGAGGGAAGACTGTTACCTTACAGGATACTTTGTCTCAAGGTGTTAGATATTATTATTTTCCTTTTCCACTGTTAGCAAGTCCCAGGTGAGGAGAAACAGCTTTGTCAAGTACAAGAGTACATTTGAGAAATTCAGAGCATTATTTAATTAGCATTGCAGGTTACTCAGGCTATTTCTGCAATATACTGTCTTTCTCTATCTCCTTTATGAGAAAAGAGAATCAGTAGTTATAAGATTACCTTATTACTGTGACTGATTATATGATTTAGAACAAAATGAAAATTATTTCAATGGCCCTTGGAAACTTGCAGTCGTATTTGCAACTATTCTTTCTCCAGTATAAATTCAAATATCTTCTTAAACTATTTGAGTGATAAGACTTTTAATAAAGTAGTTTTTTCTCCTGCTTATAAAAGAAATGTGCATTGCAAAAGAAAACAAAAGTTCAGATTATCAAGAAAAGTTCAAGAGAATATCACTGCTGTCTAATAACAACTGTATTTAAGACTGTCTTATTCAACTATATTATTATTGTTGTTCAGCTCATCATTTTCTTATATGATAGAGTATAGAGAAGCCTGATAGGGTTTCCTAGGAGATATATATATAGGTATATATATATATACCTATATATATATATATATATGATTTGGATGAAAGTTTATAGAGCAAATTGATTTTTCTTCTTTTCAACAGTTCATTTATATTTTGCTTCATGACCTTTATAGCAATCCCTACAATGTAACAGCACTCTTTCTGCGTTGTCCCTGTGTTTATGACTTTCACTTATCCCCTGTCCCTTCCCTTCCTGCCAGCTGTCCCTGAAAGTTATACTCCTTTGTTCTTGGATGGTTGAGTGTTTTCAGGAGTGGTTCCTTGTTAGCGTTACTCACTTTATGGGCCGTCTCATGCTGAAAGTTGAGCCACATGGCCATAGTCGTGGGGGTCTACCAGTCTCAGACATACCAGTAGGCCTCTTTTTTGCTCTCTCTCAAAAATTTTTTTCTATATATTTTTCCAACTCTATTCTAATTGCTCTCTTATGTTCCCTTTTACAGGCATTTGGCAATACTAGCTGGCACCATCTTGTTCTTCCAGCCTG